>PVJS01017011.1:20803-36932 GCA_004027185.1 Glis glis | reverse complement strand
CAGTCTTTTCAACAAATGGTGCTGGGAAAACTGGTTATCTACCTGTAGAAAAATGGAACTAAATCCTTACCTTTCACCCTGCACAAGAATCAACTTGAGATGGATCAAAGACCTGGAAGTTAGACCAGAGACTGTGAAATTACTAGAGGAGGGCACAGGTTCAACACTCCAACAATAGGCACAGGTAGAAACTTCCTCAACAAGACCTCCAAAGCATAGGAAACTGAAACAAGAATTAATAAGTGAGATAACATTAATCTACAAAGCTTCTGCACCTCAAAGGAAACCATCAAGAGCCTAAAAAGAAAGCCTTCGGTATTGGAGATCTTTGCAAGCTATCCCTCTGACCGAGGACTAACATCTAGGATATACAAAGAACTTAAAAGACTTTACACTAAAAAAAACAAATAATCCTATCAAGAATTGGGCAATTGAAATGAATAAACACTTCACGAAAGAAGAGATACAAATGGCCAATAGATACATGAAAAAATGTTCAACATCATTAGCAATCAGGGAAATGCAAATAAAAACTACTCTAAGATTTCATCTAATCCCAATTAGAATGGCAAGCATTAAGAAGTCTAACAACAACAAATGTTGGTGAGGATGTGGGGAAATAGGGACTCTTCTACACTGTTGGTGGGATTACAAACTAGTTCAACCACTATGGAGATCAGTGTGGAGATTCCTCTGAAAACTGGGAATGGATCCACCATATGATCCAGCTATACCACTACTGGGTACCATACCAAAGGGATTGAAACCAGAAAACTACAGTAATATATGCATACCCATGTTCATAGCAGCACAATTCACAGTGGCCAAATTATGGAACCAACCTAGGGGTCCATCAACAGATGAATGGATTACAAAAATTATGGGAAATACACACAATGGAATTCTACTCAGCAATAAAGAACAAAATAACATCATTTACAAGAAAATGGAAGGACCTGGAGAACATTATGTTAAGTGAGATTAGCCAATCAGAAAAAATAGAAGGGTCATATGTTTTCATTAATATGCACAACCTAGGGAGTAGTGGGGATACAAAAAGGACTCCAGACGATAGTGGAGAACCCTCAGTGGAGCAAGGGAAGTGGTACAAGGGAACGGGAAGGGCAAGAAAGAAGTGAATCAAGCCGGGCGTGGTAGAGCAGGCTTGTAATCCCAGTACTTTGGGAGGCAGAGACCGGAGGATCCGGGTTCGCGGCCAGCCTCAGCTCTCGCGCTCTCTCTCTCTCTCTCTACTTAGTGAGGCCCTCCACAACTTCATGAGACCCGGTTTCAAAATAAAGCATAAAAAATAGGGCCGGGGGCGTGGAGTGGAGGTAGAACGCCCCTGCGTTCAATCCCCGGTACCGCAAAAAAAAAAAAAGAAGTGAATCAGTGGAATTACTATCATAAACAATGTGTACATATGAGAATATGCCAACATCATTCTTGGTACTTCATATTGGGGAGGGGGAAGGAGGGGGGACACTAAGAGCTGTGTGCATGTATGTTAATATCAAATTGATATTCATTGTGATGTCAGACTACATTGTACCAATAAAAGCACATTTAAAAAATTAATATCTATATATAGCCATTATCAAATATTTTTATGTGTGTCTGGATATCTAGAACTCTGTGGAGACCAAATGAGTTGTTAGAACCAGAATAATGTTTTGCTTTAATTTAAATAAAGACTAATAAATCTTGTTTGCAACATAAATAAAATAAAATAGGGCTGGGAGTATAGCTCAAAGGTAGAATGTTCCTGGGTTCAATCCCTAGTACCACACACAGACACACACACACACACACACACACACACACACTTCTTTAGCATTCATTTAGTGGATACCAAGTAAATGACAATATGTTCCTTGTTTTATTAAAATCTACTTCAAAGGAATGCTTTTGCTACTTCCTGAACTATGCGAGGCATTTATAATAGTTTAATTCCTTTTATCTCCTAATTTTTTCTTTCTTTCTTTCTTTCTTTCTTTCTTTCTTTCTTTCTTTTCCTTCCTTCCTTCCTTCCTTCCTTCCTTCCTTCCTTCCTTCCTTCCTTCCTTTCTCTTCCACTTCTGAGTTATACTACACCCTCAGCTTTTTTTATTTTGTTAATTTTTTGTGGTACTGGGGATTGAACCCAGGGGCATTCTACCTCCAAGCTACACCCCCAGCCCTATTTTTGTTGTTGTTGTTGTTGTTTTATTTTGAAACAGGGTCTCACTAGATTGATGAGATTCTCACTACTTGCTGAGGCTGTCCTCAAACCTGCAATCCTCCTGGCTCAGCCTCCCAAGTACTGGGATTACAGGTGTGCACCATCACTCTTGGCTACCGTAAGCTCTTTTTATTTTTTGTTTTGAGACAGGGTCTTACTATGTTGCTGAGGGTGTTCCTAAGTTGCTGAGGCTGGCCTTGAATTTGCAATCCCCCGGTCTCAGCCTCCCAAGTACTGGGATTACAGGGGCGCACCAACATGCCTGCTTTCTCATATTTTATATTGTCACACAATTTACTTCATTTCCTCATTCACTTCTACGCTTCTATTGGGTTCGTTTCCATTCAGTCTGAAGAACTCCCTTGGGTATTTCTTTCTTTTTTTTGCAGTACTGGGGATTGAACCCAGTGGCATTCAACCTCTGAGCTGCACCCCCAGCCCTACTTTATTTTTAATTTTGAAACAGGATCTTGCTAAGTTGCTGAGGTTGGCCTCAATCCTGCAATCCTTGTGTCTCAGCCTCCTAAGTACAGGGATTGCAGGTATCCACCACTACACCTGGATAGTGCAGGTATTCCAGGGACATATTTTCTCATATCTGAAAAGTCTTTACTTTGAGTTTGAAGGATAATATTTCCAGCTGGCAGTGTTCCTTAAAATTTCACTGTGTGTGTGTGTGTGTGAGTGTGTGTGTGTGTATGTGTGTGTGTGTGTGTTTTACTGGGGGTTGAACCCAGGGGTGTTTTGCCTCTGAGTTATACCCCTAGCCCTATTTTATTTTTTAGTTTGAAAGAGGGACTCACTATATTGCAGAGGGTCTCAATAAGTTGCTGAGGCTGGCCTGGAACCTGCAATCCTCCTGTCTCAGCCTCCCAAGTACTGGGATTACAGGGGCGCACCAACATGCCTGCTTTCTCATATTTTATATTGTCACACAATTTACTAATACATATATATAATATATATATGATATATATAATATATATGGCCACCATGCCCGGTTTGCTTCTATCTTCTGAGTGAGATTTTAGAGAGTTGGTAGAGTTTCTTCCTTAAGTGTTTGGGGGATTGACCAGTGAACCTGTCTGGGCCTATTGCTTCGGAAGGCTATCAATTATTTGTTCGATTTCTTTAATAGATATGGCCCTCTTCAGATTGTTAATTTTGTTTTCTGTGAGTTTTGGCAGATGTGTCTTTCAAAGAATTGGCCCATTTCATCTAGGTTATAATTTTGTGGGAGTAAAGTTGTTCGTGGTATTTCTTTATTATTTTTCTTTTTTCTTTCTTTCTGTGTGTATGTGTGGGGGGATGCTGGGAATTGAACCCAGGGGCATTCTACCTCCAGGCTACACTCCCAGCCCTGTGTTATTTTTTTATTTGAAAACAGGATCTCGATAAGTTGCTGAGGCTGGCTTTGAACCTGAGATCTTCCTGTCTCAGCCTTCCAAGTACTAGGATCACAGGCGTGTGCCACCACGCTCAGCCTCTTTATTATTTTTCAGTGTCTACAGTGATGCTCCCTTTTACATTTCAGATATTAGCAACTTGTGTCCTTGCTCCCTTTTTCTTAGTTTGCGTGGCTAGAGGTGTATTGATTTTGTTCATCTTTTCAAAAAACCGGCTTCTGGTTTCATTGATTTTTTTCTATGGATCTCCTGTTTTCAATTTCATTAAATTCCCCTATAAGTGTGTGTGTGTGTGTGTGTGTGTGTGTGTGTGTGTTGCTAGGAACCCAGGTCCTCGTGCGTGCGAGGTGGTGCTCCACCACTGAGCTGTATCCTCAACCTCTCTGCTAGGATTTTTGTTTTTCCTTCTTTGGAATTAATTTGATCTTCTCTTTCCAGCTTTCTAAAACAAAAGCTTAAAAGATTCATTTTAGATCTCTTTTCTAATATATGTATTCAATGCTAAAAATTTCGCTTTAAGCACTGCTTTTTCTGCATTCTATAACCTTTTTTTTAAGTACTGAGAATTGAACCCAAGGGTGTTCTACCTTTGAGTTATGACCCCCAGTTCTTTCTTTTGTTTGTGTGTGTGGTACTGGGGATTAAACTCAGAGGCATTCTATCTCTGAGCTACACCTCCAGTCCTATTTTATTTTTTATTTGGAAACAGGGTCTCACTAAGTTGTGGAGGGGCTCATGAGGTTTCTGAGGCTGGCCTGAACCTGTGATCCTCCTGTCTCATCCTCCCAAGTACTGGGATTACAGTCGTGTGCCACCATGTTTGGCTAACACCAGTTCTTTTTAATTTTTTTATTTTGAAACAGGGTCTTACTAAGTTGCTGAGGGTCTCACTAAGTTACTGAGGCTGACCTCAGTCCTGGGTCCCTCCTGTCTCAGCCTCTCAAGTACTAGGATTACAGAAATGTGCCATGCACCTGGCTGCATTCCCCAAGTTTTAATGAGATGTGTTTCTTTTTTCATTTAGTTGAAATATTTTTTTAATCTCTCTTGAGAATTCTTTTTTGACCCATGTATTGTTTAGAAGTATGTTATTTAATCTACATCCATCTAGGAATTGTGTGTGTGTGTATGTGTGTGTGTGTGTGTGTGTGTGTGTGTGTGTGTGGTACTGGGGATTAAGCCCAGGGGCATTCTACCTCCAAGCTACACCCCCAGCCCTATTTTATTTTTATTTTGAAACAAGGTCTCGCTAGGTTGATGAAAGGCTCACTACTTGTTGAGGCTGACCTCAAACCTGTGATCCTCCTGTCTCAGTCTCCCAAATACTGGGATTACAAACAAGCACCACCACCTGGCCATCTATCAGCTACCTTTCTGTTATTGATTTCTAGTTGAATTTTGCTGCAGTCTGTGCGATTTCTATTCCTGTGTGTGTGTGTGTGTGTGTGGTGCTGGGGATTGAACTCAGAGGCATTCTACACCTCCAACCCTATTTAATTTTTTATTTTGAAACAGGGTCTCACTAAGTTGTAGAGGGCCTCACCAAGTTTCTGAGGCTGGCCACTAACCTGGGATCCTCCTTTCTCAGCCTCCCAAGGAGTGGGATTACAAGCGTGTGCCATCACACCAGGCTGATTTCTAATCTTTTAAATTTGTTTAGGTGTGTTTTATGGCCCAGAATGTTTTGGCAAATGTTCCATGTGATCTTGAGAAGAATGTGTATTCTGTTATTATTGAATGAAGCAGTCTCTACGTGTTCATTATAATCAGTTGATTGATGGTGTTGAGTTCAACTATATCCCTACTGATTTTCTGTGTATTGGTTCTGTCCATTTCTAATTTAGGGATGCTAAAGTCTCCAACTGTAATAATAGATTTATCTATTTCTCCTTGCAGATCTAAAGCTTTGGTCTCATGTGGTTTGATGCTCTGTTGTTAGTTGTATACATGTTAAGGATTATTATATATTCCTGAATAATTCATCTCTTTATCATTATGCAATGTCCTTCTTTACTTCTGATAACTTTCCTTGATCTAAAGTCAGCTTTTTCCGGACTGGTGGTGCACACCTGTAATCCCAGTACTTGGGAAGCTGAGATAGGAGGATCGCAAGTTCGAGGACAGCCTCAGCAATATAGTGAGACCCTCAGCAACATAGCAAGACTCTCAGCAACCTATTGAGACCCGGTTTCAAAACTAAAAATAAAAAAGGCCGGGGATATAACTTGGAGTTAGAATGCCCCCGTGTTCAATCCCCAGTTCAACAAAAACAAAAACAAATAAAGTTAGCTTTTCCTGAAATTAGTATAGCTCCTTCTGCTTTCTTTTGATTACTGTTAGCATGATATGGCTTTCTTTATCTATCCTCTTTCAGTCAATATGTACCTTTGTATTTAAAATGTTTTATCTTTTGCAGTACTGGAGATTGAACCTAGGGCCTTGTGCATGCTGGGCAAGCACTCTATAGCTGAGCCATATCCCCAGTCCTTTTTCATTTTTATTTTGAGACCAGGTCTTGCTAAGTTGCTCAGGCTGGCCTCAAACTTGCCATCCTCCTGCCTCAACCTCCTGAGTAGCTGGGATTACAGGCATGCACCACCATGCTGGCTAAAGTGGTTATTAATAATAATAATGATATTTTTGTAGACAACATATAGTTGAATGTTGACTCCTTTTAATTTATTCTGACAATCTTTGTCTTTTACTTAATGCATGCAAACTTGATATTTAAAGTGATCTACCATTGTTTCTATTTTTTCTAATGCTGTCTTTTTTCTACTTTTTCCTTCTTTTTGTAGTTTTAATGGAACATCTTATATTATTCCATTTTCTTTCCTTTCTTTTTTTTTTTTTTTTGCGGTACCAGGGATTGAACCCAGGGGCGTTCTACCTCCGCGCTACACCCCCAGCCCTATTTTTTTATACTTTATTTTGAAACCGGGTCTCACGAAGTTGCGGAGGGCCTCACTAGGTAGAGAGAGAGAGAGAGAGAGAGAGAGGAGGCAGCAAGAGAGCTGAGGCTGGCCGCGAACCCGGATCCTCCGGTCTCTGCCTCCCGAAGTACTGGGATTACTTCGGGAGCGTGCGCCACCACACCCAGCTCATTTTCTTTCCTTTCTTAGAATATCAGTTCTTCTTCTTTACTTTCTTTTTTTGGGGGGTGTCCTAGAGTTTGCACTTTACATTTACAACTAATTTATGTACATTTTCCACTTATTAGTTAGTTGTGAGTACTTTGTTATAACAAAATAATCTTTTTGTGTGTTTGTGTGGTGCTGGGGATTGATCCCAAATGTGTTCTACCTCTGAGTTATACACCCAGCCCTTTTTAATGTTTACTTTGAAAGAGGGGTCATTAGATTAGTGGGCACTGACCGCAAACCTGTGATCCTCCTATCTCAGTCTCCCAAGTACTGGGATTTCAGGTATGTGCCACCATGCCTGGCTCAAAATAATATTGGGAAGGGTACTGGGGATTTAATTTAGAGGCATTCTACCTCTGAGCTACACCTCTAGCTCTTTATTGATTGATGGATGGACTGATTTCAAAATAGAATCTTGTGAAGTTGCTAAGGGTCTCTCTAAGTTGGTGATGCTGGCCTCCAACCTAAGATCCTTCTGTCTCAGCCTCCCAGATACTGAGATTACAGGCATGGGCCACCATACCTGGCTCAAAATAATCTTAATTCCTCCTTCCTGTCCCTTGTATCATTGCTGTCCTTCATTTAATTTATACGTAAGCATATATAAGTATGGTATATATAAATCAAATACATTGTTGCTATTATTTTATTTTATTTTTAAATTGTTCTATTATTGTTTTATTTAATTTTATTTATTTATTTTTTTGTGGTACCAGGGATTGAACCCAGGGGCATTCTACCTCCGAGCTACATCCCCAGCCCTATTTTTTATTCTTTATTTTGAAATAGGGTCTCACTAAGTTGCGAAGGGCCTCACTAAGTAGCTGAGGCTGACCGTGAGCCTGCGATCCTCCTGTCTCAGCCTCCCAAGTACTGGGATTACAAGTGTGTGCCATCACGCCCAGCTCTATTATTTTTTTAAACAAACTGGTATCTGTTGGTCAATTAAGAATTAGAAAAATAAAAGTATTTAACTTCACTTATTCCTTCTCCTATGCTCTTCCTTATATTTTTATAAATATAGATTTCTACATAATTTTCTCTCTAAAATGATTCTCTTAACATTTCTTGCAAGCAGATCTACTGATAACATTTCTCAATTTTTGTTTGTCTGAGAGTCATTTTTCCTCTTCCTTTTTCTTTTTGGTATTGGGTATTGAACCTGAAGCTTTGTGCATGCTAGGCAAATGCTCTACCAGTGAGTTATATCCTTAGCCCTTTTTCATTTTATTTTGACACAAAGTCTTGCTAAATTGCTCAGGCTGACTTTGATCTTAGGATCCTCCTGCCTCAGCTTCCCAGACAGCTGGGATTACAGGTGTGCACCACTGAACCTGGCTCTGTAGGCTTTTTTTTTTTCAGTTATTATACTTAATGTTTGGTACGTTTCCTAGATCTGTGGTTTGTTGACTGACATTAGTTTGGGGGAAATTTTCAGTCATCATTTCAAACATTTAAGATAATTCTGTTTAAAATAATTTCTTACTCCTCCCCCTTTCTTCTATATCTGGTACGTATATGTAATATCTTTTGTAATTGTCCACAGTTTTGGATATTCTGTCCTGTTTTTATTTATTTTTTAGTTCCTTAGTTGTGTCCAGTCTACTAATAAACCCATCAGAGGCAGTCCTCATTTCTGGTATGACGGTTTTGTTTTGATCTGCAGATTTCTTTTGGTTGATTCTTACGCTTTCCAGCTCTGGATTTACATCGTCCGCCTGTTCCTGCTCGCTGTCCACTCCATGCACTAGAGCGCTTAGCATATTCACCATAGCGGCTTTAAGTTCCCTTTCTGATAATGCCCCTACCCTTGCCACCTTGGGGTTTGGCGCTGATGCTTGTTCTGCTTATTAAACTGTGTGTTTTGCCTTTCAGCATGCCCTGTAGTTTTTTCATGATAGTTAGATACCTGGAAGTGTCATTCATAGACTTGCAGTAACAGGCTGGCCCGGGGTGGGCATGGAGAAGCATTCTATAGGCCTGCGACTGGTTATCAATTTTCAATTGAGCCCGTGTCTTCGAACTGACCTGCGCTCCTGCTTCCCCCAGCCCCAGCCTGGGTGGGACAGGACGAGAAGCGTGGGCTGGAGGTGGGCATTTCTTGCCTCCCACGTGGAAACTTAGAAGGGGCTGGAGTTTGGTGTTTTTCTTCCTCTACAAGGGAGACTAGAACAAGCCAGGCTTGGGTATTTCCCTTTCCCTGGGTCAATTAAGCGCTGATAAAACTCCAGCTGGTGAGGCTCTAGTTAAATAGCTTCTCCCGAGGGCAGACCTTGTTAAGAAGAATGGAATGCACTGTGTATTTCAAAATGGTTCCTTTCCCCCTCTCCCTCTGCCAGAAGCGCAGGGGATTTTTCTCCCATAGTCACTGTGAGACCCTTTTAGAGCTCCAGGAGGTAAAACTCACAAAAGCCTGGGAGCCTTGGTGACCGGCTCTCCTGGAGTTTACATCTAGCAGACCTGCCCTCACTGCGCCTCCAGCCTTTTGTCAATTACAGTTCAGATTTTCCCCACCCTGGCACTGGCTCCGAGGAGGTTTCAGCCTGTGGGTTTCTGCTCTGGTAAGTTGTGATTCTCCCTATTAATCTGTTGGTCTCTCCAACTGGGGGGTTGGGCAGAGGTTTGACTGTGCTTCTCTAACAGATCTAAGAAGACTGATTGATTTCTCAGGGTGCTGGCCTTTTTAATTGTTAGGACGCAGTGGGGACTTCCAAGCTTTTACACGCCAGACTGGAAACTGCAGCTCGATTTTTACCCTTTGCTGTTAGATATGTGTGTGGTTTGCCGTCTGCCAGCACAGTCCAGGAAGTTTACATTTCTGCCCCACAGTCTGCCAGGGACTCATAACTTACAAGTTTCCTCTCTGATTGCTCCCAAGAGGGTGCAGCCCTGTGCATGCACACAGCTTTGCAGACTGCCCAGAGAGGAGCGGGGCTTGATTTTTAAGCTTAGCTTCTTAGGAGTTGCCTCTAGGGTAGAGGAGATCATCGTTGGGTGAACGTGTGATCAGATGTTCTGTGTAAGCTCCTTGTTCCAGGAAAACTTTTCATCTCGTGTTGATGGGTCCACGTGCAGCTTGGGGAATGCTTTCAAGTCCATCCCCACCTGTCTCTGATGGCTTCTGTGTTGGGGGGCAGCCTTGCACATGCACACAGCCTTCCTGACCCCCAGAAGGACGGTGGTTCTAGGAGGCCTCTTCTTGGCTATCTCTTCCCCTGGTTCTATTAAACTTCTGTCTTCTCTGCTCTTTCGCTCTGTAAGGGAGGTGGCAGCCTCCTTGTAACTGTTCTCCAGCACATCCTCAGGGTTTTCAGCATTCTCTGGCATGGAGTTCTCCACTCTGTTCCAGAAAGCTGGTCCCCTCCTGCAGAAGTACAGAGCCCTTCATCTCCTTCATCTGGTGACCCCGGGGCAGGACTCCTGTGCTATTGCATCAGAATTGGGGTGGAGACCCACTTTTATCAGCCTCTGGTCTCTGAGTGGAGGCAGGATAAGGCAAGAGGGCAGTAACCCCTTGTTTTCTTGGCTTGACCCTCCTGGCTTGGGAACTCTGCCCTAAAAGCACATGGAGTAGGGGAAGGGACAATTGGATCGTTAGTGTTGTCAGCTTGCCATGTGTGGGGTAGTTTCTATCCTATGAGTAAGGGTTGAGTGGAAAAGGGGAGCCCTGGCCTTCTTGTCTGTGTCTACCTAGAATAGAGTTTCTGTAGTGCAAGGCTGGGTGGCAGTGGAGGGGGGGGGATGAGAAATCCTAGCAGCCTGCCCATCCTGGGTTGAATCCATAACCTCCCACTGGGAGATGTGGGGACAGGGATCTCATTGACTTGATTGCTTTTATCCCCCCCCAATACTGGGGGTGGAATCCAGGGGGCACTCTATCACTGAGCTACATCCCAGGCTGGCCTTGAACTTGTGATCCATCTGCCCCAGCCTCCAGAGTGCTGGGATCACAGGTGTACCACCACACCTGGCTCATGTCATATCTTTCTGAGAGTTACTTTCCATTGAAGTCCTAAAGCAAGTAGTAATCAACTGGGTACCCAAATCTGGGGCCCCTGGTTTTGAACATTATTGCTTTCTTCCATTTATCCCTGTGAAATTCCAGGCAAGTCCTTCAGCCAATCAAGCCTCGGTTTCCTCATCTAGAAAGCAGCGATGATGATCCCAGCCTAGCGTTATAGCATGAGAATGAAAGGAGGTGCTAGAGGCAAAATTGTTTTGTTAACAGAAAATCTTCATGCTCTGGTGATGTGTCAGTAATTCCAACAAGGACAAGTCTCTGTGTGATCAGGAGCTGATTGATCCCAGGAACTCACACATGCCCGGCAAGGGCTCTACCACTAAATGACATCCCAAGCCCATTTTTTAAGTTTTTGAGACCAGGTCTTCCTAAATTTGTAATCCTTCTGTCTCTCTCTTTTTGTTGTTGTTGTTGTACTGGGGATTGAACCCAGGGGCATTCTACCTCTGGGCTATACCCCCAGCCCTGTTTTATTTTTTTATTTGGAAACAGGGTCTTGCTAGGTTGATGAGAGCCTCATTAAGTTGCTGAGGCTGTTCTTGAACCCGGGATCCTCCTGTCTCAGCCTCCCAAATACTGGGATTACAGGCGTGCGCCACCACGCCTGGCTTCTTGAGCAGGTGTGCACCATGAGGACACCTGGATCCTTAATTGCTTCTTGATAGCTATTTCCACCTGGAGTAGAGAACCATGGAGGTGGGGGTGGATAAAAGAGTAGATGGTAAACCAGGAACAGTGGTGCACACCCATAATCTCAATACTTGGGAGACTGAGACAGGAGGATCGCAGGTTCCAGGCCAGCCTCAGCAACTTAGCAAGACCCTATTTCAAAATAAAAAGTAAAAAGGGCTGGGGTATATCTTGGAGGTAGAACGCCCCTGAGTTCAATCCCCAGCACCCCCTTTCCCCAAAAAAGAGTAGGTGGTGGCTCATCAAGATTTGGTAGGTTTCCTTGAACTAATGTCTCCCCACTTTGCTATATATCTTTAGTACAATTGCTAGAGACTTAAATAGTTTCCTTAAAATAATTTTCACTAAGCTGGGCGTGGTGGCACACACTTGTAATCCCAGTACTTGGGAGGCTGAGACAGGAGGATCGCAGGTTCGCAGCCAGCCTCAGCTACTTAGTGAGACCCTCCACAATTTAGTGAGACCCTGTTTCAAAATAAGGAATAAAAAATAGGGCTGGGAGTGTAGCTCAGAGTAGAATGCTCCTGGGTCTAATCCCCAGTACCGCAAAAAAAATTTTTTTTTCACTAAATTGTTGTTTTCCTGGGGATGGGGACCACTGGGTTCCTTACTCTGACATTTCGAAAGTCCTACCCTTAAAGTGATCCTTTAAATATGGAAACCCAAAAATGATTTTTCTGCTCAAAGCTTTTCCTTCTAACTTAACACACTTTGTCTATTTTCCCAGATATGGAATACCTATAGAAACTTCAATATAGTATATAATATATAAGTATATAATAACACAATATAATTGTGATAGTGATATTGCAATATAAGTGTGATATGCCATCATAATGTAATGATTATAATATAAATTACTTAATATAACTATATATTTAAACTCAAGATTATTATTTCCAACCCATTTTAATGCACCTGTGTCAATTTTATTGAAATATTTGCAGAGTTGAAAAACTTAGAACTTAATGGGTTAAAGCAATTTAATGATTCCCTATTGGTTTTAGAATAGATTCTGAAATTCTTTTTTTTTTTCCCCTGTGGTACTAGGAATTGAACCCAGGGGCATTCTACCTCTGATTTCCACTCTCAGCCCTATTTTATTTTGAAACAGGTCTCACTAAATTGCTGAGGGCCTCACTAAGTTGCTGAGGCTGACTTCAAATCTGCGATTCTCTTGTCTCAGCCTCTCAAGTACTGGGATTACAGGTGTGTGCCAACACTCCTGACTGATTCGAAAATTCTTAATCTGACCAACCTATACAATATAGCCTACCTCTCTAGCCACACTTTTTTTGTTGTTTGTTTTGTGGCGCTGGGGATGGAACCCAGGGGCATTCTACCTCTGAGCTACACCACCAGTCCTATTTTATTGTTTTGAAACAGCATCTCACTGAGTTGTAGAGGGCCTCATGTTGCTGAGGCTGGCCGGGAACCTGCAATCCTCCTGTCTCAGCCTCCCAAGTACTGGGATTACAAGTGTGCGCTACCATGCCTGGCTTCTAGCCTCACTTTGAGCCAGTTTCTTTCCCACTGGCCACGAAAGTTCTCCCCTTGTTATTCTAAAATGCCAAGCTTGCAGGGCATGGAGGAGCACATCTATAATCTCAGCTTGGGAGGCTGAGACAGGAGGATTGCAGGTTAGAGGTTAGCCTCAGCAACTTTGCAAGACCCTTAGCAACTTAGAACTAAGTTAGGTTGAACCTGGGTTCAATCCCCAGTAACCCCCCCCCCCAATAAAATAAAAAGCCAAGCTCTCTGCCTCGTGGCCTATGCACAGCCCTTTCCTGTGCTTGGAAAGTTGCTTCATCTTTTCTTCACCTGGCAAATTTCTACTCGTTAACCAGAATGCAGCCCAAACCTCCTGACTTGAGTAGTTCCAGCGCTCCACTGCAACCTGGAACTTCCCTTCCTTCACCCATAGTAATTTATTGAGTTGTTATTGAATCAAATTTACTTCCCTTTTTTGACTGTAAGCTCCTCGGGGGATTTCTATCCTATTTCTAAGGAGCTCAACAAGGATTTGACTGACAGGCTGATGCAAAGCAGAGCCTTTATACCTGGGGAACAATGTTGGATTATTCTGGAATATACAGTGGGGGGAGAACACAATGGTTACTAACAGTTATTTTTAATTTTTTATCTCACAATTTGTACAGTTATTCTAAGGCAGTTGTCTTTTGATTAAGACATACATTTTTTTTCTTTTTCTTTTTCTTTTTGGTGCTGGGATTGAACTCAGGGACATTCTACCTCTGAACTATACCTCCAGTCCTTTTTATTTTTTATTTTGAAACAGAGTCTCATTACCTTTCTGAGGCTAGCCTCGAACTTGCAATCCTCCTGTCTCAGCCTCCAAGCACTGGGGTTACAGGTGTGCGTCACCATGTCCAGGGAAGGCATATGGATTTTTTGGCATCTATATTTGAATATCTATATTGTTTGGATGCCCGGGTCAAAGAGACAGCAACAGCAGCACACTTCTTCTAGTACCTCCAACACCAACAGGGAAGGTGTCTCTTCCCTCCCTTTCTGAGTTGTCTCTCTGAAATCAGATGAGGCACCCTGGTTAACAGGAACTTGTGAGGCCAAGACAGAGAATGTGTTGACTTGGGTCTCATCACCTTCTTTCATCTCGGGTGGAATTATGAGCATGCATTTGTCTTGTTTATCGGCCCGGGTAGGCACTCAACAAATTCCTCTTTGCATTTCTTTTCCAGTACACAGGTAATTGTTATAGTTCAGTTACACACCTGTGGGGACTTAAAGCTCCTTGTGCTATTTGATAACTCCTGCCTAGTTATCACTACAAAATCCCCCAGTAACATCCCCACAGGGCTCTATCCCCCCTTGGTTCTATTTGTCTCACAGCCTCCCAGTGGCCACGCTGCTCTTCACAATTTAAGCATTGTTGGGAGAATACCTGCATTAAGAAAAAGAGAAGGGCGACTTTGGTAGGGAAATTAAATGTAATTAAAAGAAGTAGCATAGCCAGGCATGGTGGTGCATGCCTATAATCTAAGTACTTGGGAGGCTGAGACAGGAGGATCACAGGTTCGAAGACAGTCTCAGCAAGTAGTGAAATTATCATCTACCTAGTGAGACCCTGTTTCAAAATAAAAATAAAATAGGGCTGGGGGTGTAGCTCAGAGGCAGAATGCCCCTGGGTTCAATCCCCAGTACCACAAAAAGAAAAAAAAAAGTAGCATAACTCTGAGTGCCTTCAGAGTGCCCAGAGTTCCTTTGTGGTACATGCTTGTAATCCCAATACTTGGAAGGCTGAGACAGGAGGATCACAGGTTTGAAGCCAGACTCGGCAACTTAGCAAGGCTCTCAGCAACCTAGTGAGACCCTGTTTCCAAATAAGAAAATTGGGCTGGGGGTGTAACTTGTAGGAATGCCTCTGGGTTCAATCCCCAGTACCGAAAACAAAAACAAAAGAAAATACAATCTCTGCAGATGTTGCCAACTAGTTTTTTGTTCTTTTTCTGAATAAACCCAATAAATTATTTTTGAATGAATGAGTAAACAATACCTGCTTCTCCTCAAGGATGAGTGAAATAAGTAAAAATTCCCTTACTGAGTTGTGTTGGTTTTCTGTTTGGCATCTCATTGGGAGTGACCACAGTTGCCTCCTGACTATTCAGTGGCAAATGCCCAGCACTTCTGACGTCAGGACAAGTTCTCCCTTCACTGGATTTCCAGGGAGCAGGAGGGGCTGCCTCTGTGTGCACCATTATTTCTGCCAACGGAAAAACAGTTGTGCTTCACGAGCAGATCTTACAAGTGCAATGCAACTAGCCGCAGATTTCATAACTACCTACACGACACTTGGACACCAGGAAGGACTAATTTGGAGGGGAGCCTTCTGAGTTTTACTTGACCTTTTTGGTCTATTTCTATTTAAAATTACTTATTTTAATGAAATGTAGACACTCCATCGTAGTAGGTCTTGGTCACTGTCACCCTGTTATTTGGTTGTCACATTGCAACAGTGCTTGGCCCAAAGTAGGCAATTATTTAATGAATGGATGAATGACTGATATATAGTTGAAGGGAGTAGAAATTTAATTTAATTTAATTTATTGTGTGTGGTACTGGGTATTGAACCCAGGGGCATTCTGTCTCTGAGCTACACCCCCAGCCCTATTTTATTTTTTGTTTGGAAACAGTCTCACAAAGTTGTGGAAGGCCTTGCTAAATTGCTGAGGGTGGCTGCAAACCTGAGATCTTCCTATCTCAGCCTTCCAAGTCCTGGGATTACAGGCATGCGCCACCATGCCTGGCTTGGGGTTAGAAATTTTAGACTGGAGAATATTTATTTTGTGGTACTGGCAATTGAGCACAGGACACTCTACCTCTGAGCTACACTCCCAGCCCTTTTTATTTTGACACAGGGTTTTGCCAAGTTATCACACACTGGTCTTGAACCCGTGATCCTCCTGTCTCAGCCTCCCAAGTACTGAGATTACTGTGTGCCACCATGCCTGGTTTAGACCGGAGAGTCTTTCTTTCTCCTTCCTTCCTTCCTTCCTTCCTTCCTTCCTTCCTTCCTTACTTTCTTTCTTTTTCTTTCTTTCTTCTCTCTCTCTCTCTCTCCCTCCCTCCCTCCCTCCCTCCCTCTCTCTCCTTCCTTCCTTCCTTCCTT
>PVJS01017011.1:0-10733 GCA_004027185.1 Glis glis | reverse complement strand
CAACCACCTGGGCGTGGTGGTACACACCTGTCATCCCAGTACTAGAGAGGCTGAGACAGGAGGATTGCAGGTTCAAGGCCAGCCTCAGCACTTAGGCTCTCAGCAACTTAGTAAGACTCTGGTTCCAAATAAAAAATAAAATAGGGCTGGGAGCATAGCTCAGAGATAGAATGCCCCTGGGTTCAATCCCCAGCACCACAAAAACAAAAAACAGATGATACCAAGTGTTGACAAGTAAGTTGGAGTGGAGCAATCAGAATTCTCACACTGCTATTGGAAGTGTGGATTGGAACAACTATTCTGGAAAACTGACAATATTTCCTAATCTGTGCATGCACAGTTCTCATGGGCAGCCATTCTATGTGTGCATAGTTCATCAAAAGACAGTACAAGCCAGGCATGGTGGTGCACACTTGTAATCCCAGTACTTTGGGAGGCAGAGACAGGAGGATCCGGGTTCGCGGCCAGCCTCAGCTCTCTCTCTCTCTCTCTCTCTCTCTCTCTCTCTACTTAGTGAGGTCCTCCGCAACTTTGTAAGACCTGGTTTCAAAATAAAGGATAAAAAAAAATAGGTCCAGGGGTGTAGCGCAGAGGTAGAATGCCCCTGGGTTCAATCCCCGGTACCGCAAAAAAAAAGCCAGTACAAGAATTCTCCTAGCATCATTGTTCATAATGTCAAAAAATAATGATGCAAATGTACATGTATTGAATGGATGAAGTGTATGTTCATACAATAGAACGTAGGAATAAGAAGGAATGACCTAGTTACATCCGAGAGCACTCGCCACTGTCGCTGGTGAATGAAAGACGGTACATGCGAAGCATAGGATGTTTTCATTTGTAAAGTGCTTAAAAACAAAACTAGGTTCGGAATTGGAAATCAGATAGGGGATATCTTTAGGAGTCGGGTAGTGACTGGTACTGGGCAAAAGGGTGGCTTCCGGGGTGCCAGTGAATGATCTGTCTTGTGATCTGGGTGCTAATTACATAGTGTGTGTGTTCACTCTATCAAAACTCATCAAGCTACTCCAGAATTTATGTGACTTTTCTGTATGTATGTTTTGCTTGTGTGTGTGTGTGTGTGTTGCTGGGGATTGAACCCAGGGGCATTCTACCTCTGAGCTACACTCCAGCTCTATTTTATTTTTTATTTTGAAACAGGATCTCACTAAGTTGCTGATGCTGGCCTCAAACCTGTGATCCTCCTTTCTCAACCTCCCAGGTCATGGGATTACAGGTGTGCACCACCATGCCCAAAGCTTATATGTTTTGCTTTGATAAAAGCTACTAAAAAACTTAATTTTTTCCTCAATGTTTTCATTATAAAAATTAGGAAATAGAGATCAGAAAAAGTGCAGTGAGACTACCCACTTGGGTATTTTCTCAATTATCCTTTTGCTTTTCTCTATATACTCAGACATGGTCCTCTTCACCCCTTCCTTCAAGTAAAATCAGGGCCCTGTTCTAAATGCTGTTTGTAACTGCTTCTAAACACTATTTACTCAGCTACATGCATTGTATAAACCTATCTAATTCATATTCTTCTGCCACATTTATTTTTTAAAAAATTTTTGGAGCCGGGCGTGGTGGCGCACGCTTGTAATCCCAGTACTTTGGGAGGTGGAGACCAGAGGATCCGGGTTCGCAGCCAGCCTCAGCTCTCTCTCTGTCTCTCTCTCCCCCTGTCTCTCTCTTCCTCTCTCTCTCTCTACATAGTGAGGCCCTCCGCAACTTTGTGAGACCCGGTTTCAAAAATAAAGTATAAAAAATAGGGCCGGGGGTGTAGCGCGGAGGTAGAACACCCCTGGGTTCAATCCCTGGTACCGCAAAAAAAAAAAAAGAAATATTTTTTTTTGGTACTAGGGAGCCCAGGGGTATTCTACCTATTTTTTATTCTTCATTTTGAAACAGGGTCTTACTAAGTTGCGGAGGGCCTCACTAAGTTTCTGAAGCTGGCTATGAACCTGTAATCCTCTGGTCTCAGCCTCCCAAGTACTGGGATTACAAGCGTGCGCCACCACACCCAGCTCTTCTTCCACATTTAAAGAGCATCTAGTCACACACTGAGTGGGGAGTTCTATCATCTATATATGAGCTCATTTTTCATGTTTAGGTTCTTTCCAATTTTTTCAATATTGTAAACAATAATGTGATGATCATTCTTGAAAATCAATCTTTGCCCCATGTTCACAATTCATTCCTCCCTCCCCTCCCTCCCTCCCTCCCTCCCTCCCTCCCTTCCTCCCTTCCTTCCTTCCTTCCTTCCTTCCTTTCTTTCTTTCTTTTTGGTACTGGAGATTGAACCCAGGGATATTCTACCTCTGAGCTACACTCCCAGCTTTTTAAAAAAATTTTTAGTTTGAAACAGGGTCTCACTAAGTTGCTGAAGCTGGCTTCGAGCCTGCGATTCTCCTGTCTCAGCATCCAAAGTACTGGGATTACAGGTGTGTGCCACTGTCCCTGGCTGATTATTTCTTTTGACTCAAATCCTAGGAGTTGAGTGTTTGGGTATGAAGAGTATGTATATTCTTTTTTTTTTTTTTGAGAGGGGGGATTTCCCTATATTGCCCAGGCTGGCCTTGAACTTGCCATCCCCCTGTCTCAGCCTCCAGCACAGTTAGAATTACAGTTGTGTACCATGTGCCCAGCTTGAGTGTGTATACTCTTAAGGTTTCTACATCCACAGTTAATTTTTTGACAACCAGGTAACACATTGCAAAAGAGCACAGTTTGTGCTGGGTTTCTATCAGGTGGTTCTTGGCATCCTAAAACAATAACAATGACGACAGTGTTAATAACTACCATGGTGCCCATTATATTGCCTCATTTATTCCCCACTGACAGCCTGACTAGGTGGGTATAAATAGCTGCCTTTACAATGAGAAAAACAGGTTCAGAGAAGGAAAGGACCTTATTTGAGTTCTCTTGAGTTCTTTGAAACCTAGATTCAAAGCCAGGTCCATTCAACACCAAAACCTTCTCCCTACTCTTTGCTATCACCCAGGGAATGACAAGTTTTATTGCCCAGTTGTACCAGGGAGCCCAACTAGACCAGTGACTACCGCAGGCTGTGATATCAATAGTTTATAACGATCACAGTGAAAGTGAATGCTCTATTAATGCCAAGGGACTGATTAGAAAAGAAAATAGGATTGAAACAGGAGACGATACTAAGTCTGGAAGGGTGGGTGCATGTGGAGAGTTATTCTGAGTCGGATGGAAATTAACAGAAGATAAGAAGTTGAAATTCTGTGTCAGCCCATTTGCTGATGACATGTCACAAGCTAGTACAAGCCTCCTTAGCCATCAGGGTACCAGGCTGTTTGGCCTCATTCCCTGCAGTCAGATTGATAAGCACATTCCATTGAGACCAGATGTAGCAGGGAAAGGCCAGAAGCCAAATAGTTTACGAGAACACATGGAGGGAGTGGAGAGGTTTGTGCAAGCGTTTTAAACATGTTTTGGAGTTTTTGTGAAAGACCAAGGAAGTGAGACTTTTGGGGGATGTTCCTTGAGACTCTGGGTTAAGCTACTTCCATTTTTCCATGAAGCTACTAGTGCTGGCTATGGGGAAGCGGCAAGAAAATCGTGCATGTGTGTATGTGTGGAGATACATGTACATGCATGTGCCTGTGTGTGTGTGTTTGTGCCAGCATGGTGAGCATACATGAAGAAAATGCTTGAATGATGAGTTTTAGGGAAACTGGATGCGTATGTCTGTTGATAATTTGTGCTCAGTCTGTCTCTCTGCTGACTTACATTTCAACACACACTCTTGTCAATTGATAAGGTGAGTAGCTTGGGCGGGTAAGAGAAGACAGGAAAGAGGCAACATTTCCCCATGAGCGAGGGAAGGCTTTCCATGCCACAAATCTAGTTTCTACTCCAAATTTAGCTACCAATCAGATCCATATAAGAGTAACAATGGCTAACACTTATTGAACACTGTATGCAGTATTTTTTTAAGGACATATTCTCTATCTCACTGAATTTTCAAAACCACTCCATAACTCCATTTTATCTCTTATTGTCCTTGGTTTATAAATGAGGAACTGAACTTAGATGCTTGGAGGACTTTTTGGAGAGTTCACAAGTAGACAAGGTTTGTTGAAAGGCAGATTTTTTTTTTGTGTATGTGGTACTAGGGATTGAACCCAGGGACATTCTTTCTCTGAGCTACACCACCAGCCCTTTGAAAAATTTTATTTTGAAACAGGGTCTCGCTAGGTTGCTGAGGCTGTCTGCGAACCTGTGATCCTCCTGTCTCAGCCTCCCAAGTACTAGGATTACAGGAGTGTGCCACCACACCCAGCTGAGAGGCAGATTTGAACTTAAGCCCATCTAAACTCAATGCCCATGCTCTTAATGGCAGGGTGGCAGGGGGAGAGGTTGAAGCTAGGCTTTAATTTCTTTTAAAGTAGAAATAAACAGCTCTAGGCTGTGGCATTGTCTGAAGGTCTAAATTAAATGTGGTATCTTAGACCAGATAATAGATCCTCAATAAATGTGAACTTTTCTTCCTGCCCAGAATTTTCAGAAACAGAGGACATTGAAAAAAAAAACACAACAACAAAAAACAAACCAAATCACAGACCCCAAAACACATCTGGTGGCTTGGGCGAGGCTAGATTAGACAGAGGGCAATGCTATGAACCAGAAGTAGAATTCAGATTCAACTGTGAAAACTAATAGGAAGAAAGACCCTGGGCCCAGAATTTCACATATTTTTTACTTTACCACAAGCGCCTGGGTTGATGGTGTTGTATCTAGTTGGCAAATAAGGAAATGATGTCCTAAAAAACTATCCTGCACTATGTCATGCTGCTGGGATTATTTGCAAGGATGGGTACATCTGTATTTTTTTTTTTTTTGGTACTGAGGATTGAACCCAGAGGCATTCTACCTCCATGATACACTCCCAGCCCTATTTTATTTCTTATTTGGAAGCAGGGTCTCACTAGGTTGTGGAGAGCCTCACTAAGTTGTCGAGGCTGGTTTTGAATCTGTGATTCTCTTGTCTCAGCTTCCCAAGTACTGGGATTACAAGCATACACCACCATGCCCGGCCATCTTCTATGTTTTTACTATTTCTAATTTTATTCTCATACTACAAAATTCACCTTTTGAAGTGTACAATTCAGTAGTTTTTAGTATATTCACAAAGAAGTACAACTATCACTGCTATTTAACTAAGTCCATAATATATTTATTACCCCAAAGAGAATCCCCAGACTGATTAAGAGTCACTCCCCGTTCTCCCCTCTTAGTTCCTGGCAACCACTAATCAGCTTTATGTTTCTATAGGTTTGCCTTTTCTGCATGTTTCATATAAATAGGATCATGTCATATGGCCTTTGTGTCTGGATTCTTTCACTTAGCATAACATTTCAAGATTCACCCATGTTGTCGTATAAATCAATATTTCATTCCATTTTATGGATCAGTGACATCCCCATTGTATGGATATAGTTATTTTGTTCATTTCTCAGTTGATGGAAATTTTGGTTGTTTCTACTTTGGGGCTATTATGAGTAAAGCTGTTATAAATATTTGTGTACATGTTTTAGTGTGGACATGTGTTTTCCATTCTCTTGGGTGTATACCTAGGAGTACAGTTGCTGATTCATATGACAATTTTATGGTTAACTTATTGAGAAACGACCAAAGTGTTTTCTAAAGTGGCTGTACCATTTTTACATTCCTAACAGCAATATATGAGGGTTCTAATTTCACTCCATCTTTACCAATATGTGTTGTTATCTTTTTCATGATAGCTATTTTAGTGGTATGAAGTAGTATCTCCTTGTGGTTTCAATTTGCATTTCCCTAAAGACAAATGATGTTGAACATCTTTTCATGCGATTGTTGGCCATATGTATATATTTTTATGGAGAGATGTCTTTTGCCCATTTTTAAATTGAGTTACTTGTCTTTTTGTTGAGATGAAAATCTTTTTTATATATTTTATCTAACAGATGTTTATCAGATATAATACTCAGAGTATTTTCTCCTATTCTTTGGGTGTTCCTTTTACTTTTCTTTTTTTGCGGTACCAGGGATTGAACCCAGGGGCGTTTTACTTCCGAGCTACACCCCCGGCCCTAGTTTTTATACTTTATTTTGAAACCAGGTCTCACAAAGTTGCGGAGGGCCTCACTAAGTAGCTGAGGCTGGCAGCGAACCTGGATCCTCCGGTCTCCGCCTCCCAAGTACTGGGATTACAAGCGTGCGCCACCACGCCCGGCCCTTTTACTTTTTTGATAGTGTCCTTTGATGCACAAAAATTTTAATTTTGATGAAGACCAATTTATTTTTCTTTTGCTCCTTATGCTTTTGGTGTCATATTTAAGAATATGCTGCCAAACCCAAGGTTATGAACATTTAATCCTTTGTTTTCTTCAAAGTGTTTCACAGTTTTAGCTGTTATTGGTCTTTGATAAATTTTGAGTTAATTTTTTGTAGGTTGTGTGAGAGGAGGGGCCAACTTAATGCTTTTGTGCATGGGTATACAGTTGTCTCAGCACCATTTGCTAAGAAGATTCTTCATTCCACATTGAATGATCTTGGCACCCTTATCCAAAATCAACTGGCATAGTTGAATGGGTTTATCTGGACTCTCAATTCTAATCCATTGACCTACTTATTTATAGTTCTGCTAGTACCACACTGTTTTTTTGGTTATTATAGTTTTGCAGTAAGTTTTTTTTTTCTTTTTGTGGTACTGGGGGTAGAACCCAGGGTCTTCTACCTCTGGGCTATACCCCTAGTCTTATTTTATTTTTTAGTTTAGAAACAGGGTCTTTCTATATTGCTGAGAGCCTCACTAAGTTGAGGATGGCTTCAAACCTGCAATCCTCCTGTCTCAGCCTCCCAAGTACTGGGATTACAGGCATGTGCCACCACACCCAGCTTTTGTAGTAAGTTTTGAAGTCAGGAAGTGTTAGTTCTCTTATTTTGTTCTATAATATTTGGGGGGTGGTACTGGGGAATGAACCCAGGGACATTCTACCTCCAAGTTACATCTCCAGCTCTTTTTATTATTATTATTATTATTATTATTATTATTATTATTTTATTATTATTTTAGTTTGAAACAGGGTCTCACTAAATTGCTGAAGGTCTTGTTAAGTTGCTGAGGCTGGCCTTGAACCTGTGATCCTCCTGTCTCAACCTACCAAATCAGGAGTATAGGCATGTGCCATCATGCCTAGCAATATGGCCTCTTTCATAATGACTTAACTTCTTGACAGAGAGGTTTGTGCTGGGGATAATGTGGTGAAGGTAGCAGGTCAGAGGGCTGTCTCTCTGGCACTTGATGAGAAAAAAGTCCACTTCATGTCATTTACAATTTAGTGCATGGCTGTCCTGGCTGTGCCATTTCAAGCCTGTCAGAAGCCCCTCTTTGCATATGTCCTTCTGCTTATCAACCCCAGGCCTGAACAATGGAAAGTAGGTCTGAAATACTGACTGTTTTGTAGGGATAGATTAAGGATAATATTACAGGAGGATGGAGAGCTCTCCTTTTCTCCTGCCCACTCAGCTGGCTCTGCAGGTAGGCAAAATGAAGAAATAGAGTCTAAGAATTTCAGGATCCACCTGGCTTTCTAGCCTGTGAGCTGGCAGTCATCTCCAGGCTCCTCTTCTCATCTTCCTTCTCTCTGCCTTTTTTATCATCCAATTATTTCCTTTTCCCCCTCTCTGTTACCTTCTCCATTCCTTCCTATATTTAACAGGTCTAACATCTCTCCTGTTCTTTCCTTCCACCCATCCCTGCCTTAGCCAAAATCCCATTGTCTTTTCTACCTGAAGAAAACCCAAACTGGGTTTTAACTGGTCTTTTGGTACTAGGGATTGAACCCAGGTGTGTTCTACCTCTGAGCTGCACCCCCTGTTTATTTTTCAAACAGGATCTTGCTAAGTTGCTGATGGCCTTCCTAAATTGCTGAGACTGGTTTCTCAAAACTGTGATCTGTCTCAGTCTCCCAAGTAATGGGATTACAAACATGGGCCACCACGTCCGGGAGGGCATTTTAAGTACTTGGAATAGTTTTAAGATTCTTCTAGCTTACCATTCTCCAAACTACATTTCTTAGTATATATTAATCTGAGTTTAATAATTATCTCCAAATTTTAAAAAAAGAGGCCCTGTGATCAAATCCATCTGGTGAACACTGTTAACGTTCTTATGGAAGGATGCCTCAAAGCAAAAGCAACATGGATTATGAATCTCCAAAGGGAAATGTATCATCCAGAATTTCCCCACCTTATTTGGCCATGGAGTTTTGTTTTCAAGAAGGTTCAACATAATAAAGATGGAGTGTCCTATGGAATACAGGTTATAAACTGTCCGTCAAATCCAAGTCCTGACTTTTCATATGGACCTCGAGGAAGAAGTACTTTCTTAAGGTTATTCAATAAGTCAGAGACTTTACAATGGTTGGAATCCAGGCCTACTGAATCTAGACCAAGACAGATTGTGATGGATCTTGGTTGCCATGAATATTAGTAGGGTAAAACTAGATACTGTAACAAACAAACCCCAAATTTTAGTTCCTTAGCTTGACAGAAGTTATTTTTCATTTATTTAGCAGTCCATTGTGGAATTTTGTGGCTAGTGGACAGCTTGCTTCCCTGTGGACAATCAGAAACCTAATCTATAATTGTGCAGCTCAGCCATACCCTGTGGCCACAGAGGAGATAGAAGAAGATGGAGAAGCCCCATTTTGATTTTAGGACCTTGGTGCAAGAAGAAGCATAATGTGGTAGTTAAGAATATAAAAAAAGCTGGGAGTGGTGGTGCACGAGAGAGAGAGAATGAATGAATGAATGAATGAATGAATAAATGAGAGAATGAGAATGAATGGGAATGAATCATGACCTAAGGTTTGTTTTTTTGTTTTGTGGTACCGGATATTGAACCCAGGGGCATTCTACCTCTGAGTGACACCCCCAGCCCTACTTTATTTTTTATTTTGAAACAGAGTCTCACTATGTTGCAGAGGGCCTCACTAAGTTGCTGAGGCTAGCCTCTAACCTGCAATCCTCCTATCTCAGCCTTCCAAGTACTGGGATTTCAGGCATGCACCACTGAACCTGGCTTAAGTTTTATTCTTAAACATTGTGTTCTCCTTCTGGGATCCTGTCTGTCTCAGATATGGGATGACTTATAGTTTCACTTGGCTGTCACACCATCTTCCCAGGCAATGATTTGGCCTTGCCTTTAAATAGATTTTTTACAAAAATTTAAGGCTAATGATGTTTATGCATTAATTCACTTTGGCCATTGGTTAATTGAATATTATCTGTTGTGGGATTTCTTCCTATCTTGTGATCTAAAATCTCTTTAACATAATAATTATTACTGGACAATACTGTACTTCATTTATTTTTAAGGTAATCATGCTTTAATATCAGGCATTTTCTTTTGCAATCCATGAAGATTATTTTTTTCATCATAACAGAAAAAAATCCTGATTTTAGGCACCACAATAGAAAGATAAGGTCCAGTGGAGTCATTATTTGTACAGGCAGCGGATTGCCGATCACCAGCTGTACTATTTGCTGAATCACAATGGAGTGAGGTCCCAAGGCCATTTGTGCAGATAAAGGTACTGATGTTAAATACACACGTCTCACCTGAGGGAATTCCTCAGTGAGCTTGTTGCTTCCTAGATATCATAAGAAGTACAAAATTAGTTCTACTGTCTTGGTCTGCAGATCATAGATGGGACAATAGCCTTCAAAGAAAATGGATTTATCCCGTATCCATTCAATTTAGTATGTGTTCACTGATTATCTCTCAAGATCGCTAATGGATACCTATGGGCAAGTTTTAGTTGTTATGCAATATTTATTATTTAAAAATTTGCAAACAGAACTGGGATATTAAAGTCAAGTCAGCACATTTTCCCCAAGCATCTACTCTTTCCACTTATTATCAACAAAAGTCCTCACTTCAATGGATGTGGCTTTCTGGAAAGAAGGGGATAGTGAGTGGGAAATGGTGTAATTTGAGTGATATCCCTATCTGATTCTCCTAGATATATTAAAGGTTTGTGTGTGTGTGTGTGTGTGTGTGTGTGTGTGTGTGTGGTACCAGGGATTGAACCCAGGGGCATTCTGCCTCCAAGCTCCATACCCAGCCCTACTTTTTTTATTTTTTATTTTTTATTTTGAAACAGGGCCTCTCCAGATTGCTGAGGTTTTCCTCAAACCTGCGATCCTCATGTCTCAGTCTCCTAAGTACTGGGATTACAGGATTGCATTATCATGGTTGGCTCACATTAAAGTTTTTTAAATGCTGCTTTAGAATTTCAATTGCCATATAGTTTTATTAATATTTTAAACTTTTTATTGATTTCTGGTTGTTTAATTTCCTTCAACCTTGTTCCTTTTCAAGTTTGTTTTGGCTCTTTTCAGCTTTTGCAATATCAATTGCATAAGCTTTCATATCAATTTTAGAATTAACTCATCAATTGCTGACATTTTGATAAAGGTTTGTACATGGATTTGGAGAAAATTATTTTTTAAAAAATTAAGTCTTCTGCTGGGCGTGGTGGCGCACGCTTGTAATCCCAGTACTTTGGGAGGCGGAGACCGGAGGATCCGGGTTCGTGGCCAACCTCAGCGCGCATGTGTGCGCGCGATTTCTCTCTCTCTCTCTCTCTCTCCCCCTCCCCCTCTCTCTCTACCTAGTGAGGCCCTCCGCAACTTCGTGAGACCCGGTTTCAAAA
>PVJS01017010.1:0-36735 GCA_004027185.1 Glis glis | reverse complement strand
GTACTGGGGATTGAACCCAGGGACATTCTACCTTTGAGCTACACCCCCAGCCCAATTTTTTTTATTCTTTATTTTGAAACAGGGTCTCACTAAGTTGCAGAGGGGCTCACTAAGTAGCTGAGGCTGGCTGTGAACCTGTGGTCCTCCTGTCTCAGCCTCCCAAGTACTGGGATTACAAGCATGTGTCACCACGCCCGGCTCTGAGATACTTTTTAGTGTTGAAAATGACTGTCGTGCTACATATATGTTTGTTTTATCAAATCTCCAATCAACTGTTGTGCCAAATGAGTCAGTAATGAATACATTTCAAAATGTGTGAATGTGATTCCTCCCCACCATCCACTGATCCCTGAAACATACATTCAGCACAGTAGGATGGCCACCTGGAGCATCTGTGGTGAATCAGGCAAACACAGGGTTAGGAGTAGTAGCACGTTTAATTTTTGCACAATCCTGATTAAGTGTTGTTTTTCTGTTTTCCATATGTGGGCATTGGCTCAAAGAAGTTGAACTTGCCTAAAGTGACACAGCTCTTGTGGGGTTAATACCTCGTTATTGAACCACAATGCATCCCAGGTCAAAGCGCGGTCCTTGTCCCTCCTCTACTGTTGCTCTGCCTTCTCTTAAACTGTGTTTAAAGACAGGATCCGTGGCAGCGCCTCATTGCTTTCTCCTTCCTAACCTCCTGCACTGACATTTGTTTCCACATTTCTTTTCTCTTAAAATGACTTAACTCTACGAGTACAGAGTTCAAGGAATCATTGATGATTTGGGATTCATAATCTTTGTGACTTTTCTACTCTTGGCCAACTCTAACTTCTGTGGGCATTCGGCTCTGGTAACCAGGTGATCTATTTTGCCTTACTGTTTATGTTTCTGTAGGAAAAAGAGCTGTTTAAATACCGTAGCTTTTTTGACTTATTGGAATGAAAATCACAAATATTTAGAATCAATTGGATCCAGTACAGACCTTGGCTCTGCCATTCCTTGGGTATGTATTCTTAGAATTGACCTAATTTCTTTGAGGCCCGATATATTAACATCTACAGTGATGCCCAATACAATGGCTGCTAGCTACACACGTGGCCATTTAAAATTAGTCAAAATTAATTCAAATTAAAAACTTAGCTCCTCAGTCACGCTAGCCATATTTAGAGGGCTGAAAGGCCACCCGTGGCTAGTATTTACTGTAGAGAATGGCACAGAGATAGAACACTTCCATTATTGAAAAACCTGATCTGAACAACACTCATTTGGAAAGTGGGGTTAAAGATACCTTTCTATATACTTAGGGGAAGAATTAAGGTACTAATAATCTTGCCTAAAGACCTAGCCTACTTGGGACAACAATGATATACTAAAAAAAAATTTCTGGTTCCTCTTCCTCTTGTGCCCTCATGCACGCTCTTGTCCACCTTCATTTTGTTTTAGGTAGGTCTCTACCTTCCCTAAATTTTCTTTTGAACCCTTCAAATTGAAAAATATTTTGAAATGATAGCTTGATCTTTGGAGTTTTATCTAATTCTCAAGATAGCTTTTCCTTAAAAAAGAAAAAAATTAAGACCAGGCATGGTGGCACACCCTTGTAATCCCAGTACTTGGGAGGCTGAGACAGTGGGATCACAGGTTTGAGGACAGTCTCAGCAAGTAGTGAGACTCTCAGCAACCTAGTGAGAACCTGTTTTAAAATTAAAATAAAATAGGGCTGGGGGTGTAGCTTGGAGGTAGAAAGCCCTTGAGTTCAATCCCCAGCACCCCCCCCACCACACACATACGCACACACACACACCAAAAAAAAAATCAGTAAGAAAAAGAAATACTACTTGAGAAGAAAAGGAGTTATAGGCAGTAATTAGCATAGTTTATTAGATTCCAGATCTTCATCTGCAACTTTTATCAGGAGCAACTTAGCCACAATCACATTATTTCTCCACAGACTCCAGGCCTTCTATTGTCATTGTCCATGTGGGAAAGCAATATTATTCTCTTCATTTTTGAAAAGCTCAAAACTGTGCAGAAACGTGTCCCAGAACATTATGTACTTTACAGACAGCTCCCCTCAAACCCCCACCCCCAACCTGCCCCAACAGCTTCACAAGTTGAGTCATAGCGTTTCTTTTTCCCTTTTTGCTATTTTATTTTGTCACCAACAGTGAATCTCTTTCCAGGGAAGCATTGACACTTGGTTGGTGGAGTACAGTCTTAGAAATATTTGACAGTGGGACCCTAACCAGGAATGCAATAACTGTTTCAAACTTTGAAAGAGTAAGGAAATTTTAAATGAAGCAGCACCTTTGAAGTCTAATAAAAGACCTAAAAACAAAGAAAAAAGAAAAGAAAATAGCCAGTGCTCTGCTGTTGAGGACCTGGGCTCTTTTCCAGGCCAGGCACTGTCTGGGAACAGTCCTTCCCCATAGTGGGAGAGGGGACCACAGTGCCCTGCAGTGTCATTATCAGCAAGCTTTAGTCGACTTTTGAGAAAAGAATTGCAAGAAACTCCAAATCCGTGGGTTGGTTTCTGAAGTGATTGGGGTGGTTTAAAAATCACCTGGATCTCAAGAAACATAATAGAGTGAACTTTGTAACCTTCTGCAGTGCCACCTGAGAGAACGTTAAGCTAATTACTCTTTTCAGGTGAAACCGATGGAAATAAACCAATCCAGAAAGCATTGGCCCTGAAACACCCAGAAGGATCCCTTGAAATACTGCTCCTTGGAATTTAATTCACTCGTGGCACAGATGGGGCCGTGGTGTGGAAAGGCATTGTGTTTAGTCCCTCTGTCCTCGTGCACAGATTGGAGGGGGTCAGGAGGGGGCAGCTTCTTGCTTGGGCTCTTAGTTCATCAGTACATATTGACGAGGGTAGAAATACAATTCTGTGGGATGTTGGTTGATGTCCCGTAGAAAGTTGTTCCTTTCCTACGAACACGTATCATATTCATAGAGTGTTAACTATGTGCCAGGGTTGATGAGCGTGTCAGGCTCCTAGGTGTTCCTCTATGTAATCCTCACAACAACCCACAAAGTAAGTGCTGTTCCAGTTCAGTCTTCAGGTGATGAAGCTGCAGCCGAGGGAGCCTGTGTGACTTGCTCAAGCTCAAGTTTCTTACAGGGGTGCAGCATGGGTGAGCCCAGGACTCAAGGCCATCCCTGAACTCTGCAACCCTTGTTCCTTGACCATCAGATCACCTCTCTTACTTTCTTTCTGCTTCGCAACATACCCAGCCTCTCCTCTTCCCGTTTAGATTCTTGTAGTTTGTTATCAACTTTCAACCCATCTCCACAGAAGTTTTGATTCCGCCCAGTGGAGGAACCAGTCTTAGAAATATTTTACACGGCCTACTCAACAGCAAAAGGCTTTAATCACTGGGTCCCATCCTGGCAATAGGCAGGTGTGGCCCATTTTCTTTTTAACAAATTAGCAAAAGCAGTCCCAGCTTCTGATAGGCTGCTCAGAGGGGCTACGTTAGTTGCCAGGGGAACGCCACGCCAGGAAGGCAGGGGAACTGCTGCAAAAGTAGGAGAAGCCGAGGACATCTCTGGCTTGGTCTTCTGTTTGCCCTCCTGATATTCCTGTGGAGTAAGTAGAAGCAAGGAGTCCTCTTCAAAGATGTGGAAAATGAGCCTGTGGAGGATGCTGATCTGGAGGAGGGTAAGATCACATGGCTTATCAGTAAGACAAGGTGGAGTGGGGTGAGCAGGGCGTGGGAAGCACTAAACTAAGCACTGCTGCCTAGGTGGTGATGAGCAGGACATGAGGAGCCGAGTTTCTCATCTGGATGTTGCACTTGAGCAGTATGAGCTAGGACCAGTAAGTTAGCTTCTCTTCACTTTAGATATCTTTACCTTTTTTTTTTCTTGGCAGTACCGGGGATTGAACCCAGAGGCATTCTACCTCCGGGCTACATCCCCAGCCCTATTTTTTATTCTTTATTTTGAAACAGGATCTCACTAAGTTACAGAGGGCCTCACTAAGTAGCTGAGGCTGGCCGCGAACCTGGATCCTCCTGTCTCAGCCTCATAAGTACTGGGATTACAAGGGTGCACCACCACGCCCGACTAGATATCTGTATCTTTAAAATAAGGTAAAGCTAGATGATTTCTAATATTTTCCTTTTTTTTTTTTTTTGTAGTGCTGGGGATTGAGCCCAGGGACATTCTACCACTGAGCTACACCATTTTATTTTCTATTTGGAAACAGGGTCTCACTAAGTTGCTGAGGGCCTCACTAAGTTGCTGAGGCCAGCTTCTAACCTGCTATCCTCCTGTCTCAGTCTCCCAAGTACTAGGATTACAGGTGTGCACCACCATGCCTGGCTGATTTATAATATTTCTAAGATTCCATTTAGCCTCCCAACAACTCAATTCTACCCAAAATTTTCCATAATCTTATGCTCCTTTTACATGAAACCTCATTCAATTAGCAGATTTTTTAAATACTCCTGAGTGCATAATTTCACCAGCACTCCTCTTTTGTACCAGACTTCATTTGGTAAGTTAAAATATACTTCCTGTAGAAGAAGGATGTTAGATAATGGAAGAGAAACCCCAGTGGAGCAAGGGAGATGGACTAGGGGAGGGCGGGAATGGAGAATTAAAAAAGGAGGCACTTCCATTGACGTTATGTACATGTGTGAGAATACCAGTGCCAATCTCAATATCCTGTATGGGGAAAGGGGGAGTGGGGAGGGAGCCAGGGAAAAGCTCACCACGTGCTGGGTGCATGTATGTCACTATCACTCTGAACTACATTATGATGTGAGACTACAATGCACCAATAAAAGCATAAAATTTTTTTTAAATATACTTCCTGAACACAAAAACGGCCCATCTTCACCCATTATCCTACCCCTGTCTTTATTCATGGTGTCCTTACTAACTATCCCCAGTCCATTGCTCTAAACTCTTCTTTCACAGAAATAGTTTCTACATACTTATTTACCCTTACAAATTTTAACTCCACTTTCTGCTTATTTCAAGCAGTCATCACATGAACCTATCTGAATGACTTTGGGACGTTGGAAGTAATTAATCATTCAAGTCAGGCCTAGCACTTGAAATAAACTGGACAAGGAGAAATATGACAATTAAGTTGCCTAACACAGTGGAATGCAATCTCATTTGCTTTACTTTTACCTTGCCTGTCTGGGGGTTTATGAGAAGGTTGGAATAAATTATCTAACCTAGATGATATGTGCAAGGACTACAGAGTAAGGGGGACTTTAGGAAGACTTTGTTGTTCTCATAGTTATTATTTTAGGCAGCATGCAACTTTTGCAGAATGATTTTAAAAGTAGTTTTTAATGCTGATTTTTCTAATATTATGAAAGTCACAAAACTAAGCCCTGCTGCCTAGGTGGTGATGAGCCATTTATTATGGTTCTTTTAGGCTTATCCCACTAGTTTCTACTTGCTGGACTTTGGCTCTTTTTGCCATGAAGTGCGGTTGACTCCGGGTTCAATCTGGGTACAGCTGAGAGGGTGGTAGATGGGTGAACCATGGAGAATCCACTAGTGGTAAATTCTCCACACAAATACTATGTTCAGATTTTAAGTGGGTTAACTGGTTGTTTTTAACAAAGAGAGACTTTATGAGGATCAAATACTGCTTAATTATTCATCATGTGTTTCGACTGTGTTGCCTGAGGTGGACCATTTTGATTTGCCCTTTGCACAGACGTGACCAATAGAGTTTACACATCCTGAGGTTAGAATGAAGGAGAATCAGATGAGATTGTAGAAGGCTGTAAAGGATGGGAGTCTTGGCTTCCACTGGTTTTGCATAGCAGATGCTTACTAAGTATCATGGTATAAGACACTGAGATAATGTCCCAGAGGTATGATTATTCCCACCCCCTAAAATGTTCAAGCTTTAAATAGACACACTTTTCAAGACCAGCCCTCTTAGGTCACTTTTGTGGGTTGCTGATTGAAAACTATAGTCAGAAACCCTTTTCAATTCCCAGAGTAACTAGAAGTTCTAACAATTCCTAAGAAGGTCATGAGAACTAGTGGCCTGAAGGAGTCAGTGCCCACATCTCTTTGAATTACCAGGCATCTCTTCCGTACTCAACTTCATATTTAAATGGCTCATGATTGTTTTCATTCAAAATTGTTTTAAGCCCAGCTACTGCTATTTAGACTGAGTCTGGAATATAAAGTCCTTGGTGACAGTCTATGAGCAAAGAATCATCTCTTTCTTGGCAAATTTCCCCTGTCAAACTACACATTTCATAAAGGTGGTGGGCTGGAGTGTCTTCGTCTCCATGTCCCCAGAGCCTCGTACATACTTGGTGCTCATTAGTGATAGTGGATGAATGAGTCTTTGTAATGGGAGTTGGGCTTCATAAATGAAGGAATGGTAACAGTACCCTGTGCAACCTTGATGTGCTCGAGTCTAAAGGATTCTGTCGTATCTGTGATTATTAGACAAGCCAGCTAGTTGTTACTAGAATTTTTGCTTGACCTTTTTTTCCCCCCCCCATAAGAAGCACCTTTAGGATTCTGAAGTTAGGACAGGGGAAAAGAATGGTTATTCTCAGTACAAGTTTTTGTGAAGACTGTCTTCTGTGTCATCCCAGAGAAGAAAGCATCTCATACCTTAGTGAGAGTCCACCAACAAGCTGGCCTGAAAGCCTGTTGTACTTCAAGACTCGGCTGTGTGCGGCATCCTGGGAGGGCAGGAAACATGGCGCTGTGATCTGGAGGCGTGGTTAAGAGTCAGTCTGGAGCCTGACTGGATTCAAATTCTAGTTTTACCATTCCTGGGTTTGTAAACAGGAGCAAACTCTTTGATTTTTCTGTGCCTCAGTTTCCTAGCAGGAAAAAGAGAAGAATACTAACCTCATATAGTTGCTGCCTGTATCAAATGAGTTTATATGTGGAGTACCCAAAACAGAACTTGGCACACAGTGAACACAAACATTGCATATTATTAGCCTTATACCTCACTGTGTAACTTGGGTCAGTTACCTTCTTTCAGCTTTGGTTTCTCAACTTTAAAAATGAGCCTAATAATACCTTACCTGCTAGAGCCAAAAAGGTGCAATCAAGTCATCCCCTGGGACCGAAGACTTGCCCCACTTTCCATGAAATTGTGTTGGCATCTGTGGGTATTGAAAGGATGCTGAAACCTTATAATTCTGCTCCATACCATGGAGAAGAACCAACAACCCCTTCCGGCTTATGTACTATTTTTGCCTGTCTGTTGAAGGGCCTGGAAACTTAGTTTAGAAATCCGTCATTAGTTCTGTTGGAGAAAATGAAGGTTCTCAGTTTTAAAAGGAAAACACCATGTGTGCGTCCCCGTCTCCACCCCGCATCCCTATTGTGTATGTGGCGCTTAAGAAGGCTGATCTTAAGATCTGGTGAGATGATTCCTTTTCACATTCTCAAAGAAGCAGAAGTCTAACTTATCAATGGACATTTTCTCTAAACAGGAAGCTTGGTCTGAGGCTTAAATGACACCATTGATTCCCCACCCCCACCCCCGTGGTGTCCTAGTGGCTTTTTTATTAAGTTTACTCCAGTTAGTAATTCCCAAATGTACTAGAATTAGAAATCTACCCATTTAGTCACAAGATCAAATTAGGATTTATAAGATGCCCTCTTTTCCCATAGGTGTTGGTGGGATATAATGATTGGTGCCTTTTTTTTTTTATTTGGTGAGCGTTCCTTTTGAATACATTGCTAAAAGTGTATTATCACAATTAGTATTTCTCAGTATTAATACTTACAAGTGTGATTTTCAATACTCGAGAACATGGCTCAAGTTATCAGTGTGTAACCCACAGCCATTCCCCACTGAAGATAAAGCACGACTGTCATTTTGCTGGTGGCTTCCATTCTGAAGAAGAAATTGTCGTTTGTGCTTAACACTTAGCTGCAATCTTCTTGAAGCGTTGGTCAAAGAAAGAAGGCCCTAACTCTTAAACCAGTTTGACTCTCTGCTCAATCCGGCACAGAGCCCTGTCCATCCCAGAGGCTCACTACGTGTCAGCTCACTGGATTGGATTTGAAAAACACTAAAACCTTCAGGTACCACAGGAAGCAGTCCCAAGAGGCAGCTAGAAAACAGGGCTGCAGTTTCCCCCCTAAGCTGCCAGGTCCCCAGCATATAATCAGAGTGGTGGAAGTTACTGTGAGCCGATGTTTGGAGGTTTTTGTTTTGTTTTGTTTTTTGTCCTGGTTTTGTTTTAGGCAAAATGGGTCTGTGATAGAGACCTGATTGATAAAGACTTTAGATGTGTTTCCCTTTAGAGAAACATGGATCCTTGGGGATCTTTGATGAATTACTTTACCTAGCAAGGCAGATTGTGAGTTACAGGGTGCCATGCCAGGTTTGTTTAGTTGGTTGGAGCACCAAAGCAGAGAGGGGTGCCCTTCTGCCACCAGGATTCCTAAGGAAGCAGGAAGTCTCAGCGGCTGAGCAGAGAGAAGCCCGAGGGTGGCACAGGAGTGCGGATGGTAATCATTGCTGCTGCGCTGTTTACCCAGTGGCTGGTGGACACTGGGTGTGGTGGGCGTGCTTGCCTAAGTACCTGTTTGTAGAACACTGAGACAGCTAGGGCTGAGCTAAAACAGCAGTAATCTGAAACCAGTCGTGTTGGTTTTCCTTCTCCAGCCCACAGCTGAAATCTGCATTCCAGATGAAACCTGCAGGGAAGCAGAAGAAAGCATTAAAAAAAAAAAAAAAACTTCAAGGGCAGTAAATTAACTGTTTTGAGAGTTCTGGGCATTTTGAGATGATCTATTATTTCCTTTTTCACTTTATTTCTCTGATTTGGGCGTTGTAAGTGGCTGTTGATGTGGGTGTACTGCTAGTTTATTTTGGCTGGTCTGGCCCAGGCCTCTGATCATAATCCAGACGGAGGGCTCCTACATGTAAGACGTGTTTCAGTCCTTTTCTGCTGATTCACTTCTGAATCCCTCCGGCTGCTCCAGGGGTGGTTGAGGGCTGCTTGCCGGCTCAGCACTTTCAGGAACCTCAACTTGCTCACCAATGAGGAAGTTGAATGCAAGCAGGAGAACCACGGGCAGGGCGGAGCTCCTAGGCTGGGACTACTGGCAGGCTGACTCCCAACGACAAAAAGCCTTTTGTCCAGGGGAATAAATACGGAAGTCCAAGAAGAGCAGCCTCCCGTCCGTCTGTGTGTAGTAAGGTACGCAGCCTCAGCTACTTCTGGGCAGGGAGCTCCACAGGCTTTTTATGGTTGCCCTGGGCACCCGTCATCGAGTAAACCGGAAGGGAGGGCACAGTGACCAGAAAGAGACCAACTGTGTTCTCCGAGCAGCCCAGAGCCTGGCTGTCTCCCCAGTCCTTGTTGCTCCCTGTCCTGTAAGTTAAGAGCAGATGGAGTGGATAAACTGAGAGAGCAGGGGGGAAGGTAACACAAGTCAGAACTTCTACCAAGGGCATTGCGGAGACATGGAGGAGGTTGGGAACTCTGTAACTGGCAGTGATGTGTCCGACTCCGAAAAATCCGAAGCTGGAATCGAGATGGCTCAGTCAATCCTGAGTAAGTTTTCTATGAAATCCCTGTTTGGATTTACAAGTAAGTTGGAATCCGTGAAGCCTGAAGAGGAAGACGCTGTGCTGAAAGCATTCCGCAGCTTACATGAGGGTCCCGCACCTGAGCAGGATGATCCCAGCAACGGCTCAGATCTGCAGGAGACAGAAGCTCCGGTTCCACCTGATCTTAGAAATGACCGGAAGACTGCAGGGGTGGAAGGAGAATCCGAGGGAAGTGAGGGCAAAGCAGAAGCAGGGACTTCGCTCCCTGGTCAAGAGCTTCTTCCACTTGCTACCTTGAGTGTGGGCAGAGATGATGTCATTTGTGTCCGTGGGACCCTTGTCCATACCACCAGTGACTCTGACTCTGATGATGGCCAGGAGCCAGAAGAAGGAAGCAGCACCAATGGCCCAAAGTCCCTCAGTGTTATTTTATCTGAGCCATCTCAGAAGCCCAAAGAAAAACCAGGTGATTCTAGGGAAAACATCGCCACTGGAGAAACAGATGATGCTAAGCGCCAGGTAGATCCTCAGAGCACTCCACCTGGGATAAGCGGCCACCTGGACCCTGGAGAGGGCGGCCTCCAGACAGAGCCCAGCGCCAGCCAGGGCCAGGCTGGAGAAGAAGAGTCCCAGGTGCCACCTGCAGCTACAGGACAGAATTTGGGTACTGGTGTCACTGGGAGCATCTCACCTAAAAGAGAAGTCCCTGGAGAGAGGGCGTTCCAGCTGCCAGCTTTTTTCAGTGGTCTCCGGGTGCTGAAGAAGGGGGCTATGGCAGAGGGAGGGGAGACCATCACTGAAATTAAACCAAAGGATGGGGACCTGGCTCTGCTCAAGCTGACGCAGCCTGTCCAGAAGTCTCTGGTGCAGGCCGGGCCGCAGACAGTGAAGAGTGGGGAGCGAGCGGCTGATCCGAAGGCCACTCCCACTCTCCTGGAGCAGCTCTCTCAGCTGCTCAACATTGACGTACCCAAAACCGAACTGAAAGGAGCAGACCCCGAGTCACCCCAGGGAGGAGAGATGGGCTGCAGCGCAGACCAGGAGAGCCAGAGCGGCTCTGGAGATGCCCAAACCCAGAGTGGCGAGGTCAAGCCCAAGCCACCCGAGACTGCCCTGGAGGCCTTTAAAGCCTTATTCATCCGTCCCCCCAAAAAGGGGACCACCGCTGACACCTCTGAGCTGGAAGCCCTCAAGCGCAAGATGAGACACGAGAAGGAGTCACTGAGAGCTGTATTTGAACGGTCCAAGTCGAGGCCAGCGGACAGCCCCTCCGATTCCAAAAGCGTATGTAGAATTGGGGTTTGCATTTTGTCATGAGATGTGACGCTATGTTGTTTTCAGGTTTCCTGTTGAAGTGAGTCCCAGTTGCCTATCATTAGTACTCCAGTGAAAAATGGTTATAGTGAAATTAAACTATCCTTGTAAGGCACATTGAGTTGGACAGAAGTGCTTTGCTTTCTTCCTCATATTTTTCTGGATTATAATAATAGGGATATAAGTGATGATGTGTAGGTCGGAAGGGGAAATAGTTACTCTGAGCTTCAACATCAATGGGAAGTGTGCTTCTAAAAACTTAGCAGCACTGGGAAGTGTAGTCCAAATTTATAGGGATTTCCTCGCTGCTTAATTATACCTCTGTGAAAACTATGAAAGTCTGCCATTTAGCAAAATATGTGTTTGTGATGTAATTGAAATGTTTCATGTTGGTCGTAAGGTTTCCTGACTGAGCGCTGAATTTAGAACGAGAACTGGGTTTTAATTCCAACTCTGCCATTAACTGGCGAGGTGACCTTGATAATGTCTGAGCCCCAATCTCTTCATGTGCAAAATAAGGAAAATGACCCTTGCTTTCTGTGGTTATTGTATTAAATGAAGTTAGTGCCTGAGAATTCTCTAATTGATGAAATCTGTTATTATTCAAAGAAAATTAGTTCAGATAATTTATAAAGACCAGGAAGCACCTGTCCAGTAGATATTAAAGGTTCATAAGAACAATGAATAGAATTTTTGCTTCATATGAATTCAGTATATGATTCACTCCCTCTTGTTTATTTAATATATTCAGTTAAAGCATTAAAAATGGAAGTCTTTAAGATTTTTTTCATATCATACTTAACTAAATACAACATGTCATTCTCCTAGTTGTAAAAAAATCAATTCCTATTAAAAAAAGAACCCTCAAATATGAAGGCAATCTCATTCACTTCTAATTGGAAAAGGAAGAAGAATTGAAATTAGTGTGAAATGCTATGAAAAGTATGTCTTGGTCTTTGCTAATGTTCATGGAAAATGCCAAATTTGTCCTTACTCTAAACCCTGGGGTTATTTGGGGGTATGTTTATAAACATTCCTATAAATGTACCTGACTAGTACCTTTGTATCTGTATCTTCACCTCAAAGTTTACTTTTAGTTTTAAAAATAGTTATGTAATTTTAAAAAACTTATTAAGGTTTGTATAGTACTTATCCTTGGGCTTTATTTTTTTACCTTTGTTTTTAAATTTTCACCCTGACTGATGTTTTACACTCTAGAAAAGGAACATACTGTGGTAAGATAACTCAGTTGCACAGAATCAGAGCAATGTGCAACTGGCCATTAAAATTAATATTAGAATGAGTGTTAGCATGCTTGTTTTCAAGAACTAATAGACTCACATTTCATTTAACTGGTTCTCTTCCTGCTTTTCAACAGCCTGACCAGAGCCCCACGGAGCAAGACGACAGGACTCCTGGCCGACTCCAAGCTGTCTGGCCACCCCCAAAGACAAAAGACACAGAAGAGAAAGTGGGTTTGAAGTACACTGAAGCAGGTAATGTGAAAGGAAGCCAGGCACCCAGGAATAAATCTCTCCCTGCAATAGCTTTTCATTCTAGTTCAGCAGACCCTCAGAATGTGGGGTTTTGTTTCATTATAAAATGTAATGCTGAAGGCTTCTTTTTTTTTTTTTTTTTGGTTTTGCTGTCAAAGCGAACTTCTTTGCACGTTTATTGCTAATGCCTCTCTTAAAGATGAAAGGTGAATGCCGTGGAATGAATGAAAGGGGGCCTGCGTGTCAAGTCGGAGAGCCTTTGGGGAGCGAATGGAGAGGGTGGATTACAGAGTTCTTTAGGAAGCAGGTGGTTGGTGCTCATATAATGCTTGTGTGAGCTGGGAGTGTTGCTGGAAGAGGCAGGGTATGATTCTCCAGAGCTGTAATCTGATTTGTTGTTTGTCTCTGAGTAATGCTTTTGAGATAAAGGAACCTTGTGCAGAGTGAACGTACAGATACCGTATCAGTTACAGGTTCACTTTTGTTAAACAAAGCTTTACTTAATGCATGGCCAATTTTAAAGCAATCTAACTCTCTGGAAGACTTCCCAGGAACTTTACTTGAATCTATTCAAATGGAAAGGAATCTAGATATTTTTACTCTTTAAGAGAAAGTTTCACATGAAAAAAGGACACTCAAGAGTTAGAGATGGATATATCTTAATGGTGTGTGTGTGTGTGTGTGTGTGTGTGTATGTGTGTGTGACTTCTTTGCCTTCTTCCTGATAACTGGAGATTACCCATCAAAGGAGTCCAGTGACTGTCACTCCAAAATGTCGTGCCTGGTATGCTTTAATTTTATCTTAAATTAAAGGAACTATGCCGGGCGTGGTGGCGCACACTTGTAATCCCAGTACTTGGGAGGCTGAGACAGGAGGATCTGGGTTCATGGCCAGTCTCAGCTACTTAGTGAGGCTCTCCACACCTTAGCGAGACCCTGTTTCAAAATAAAGAATAAAAAATAGGGCTGAGGATGTAGCTCGGCGGTAGAATGCCCCTCAGTTCAATCTCCAGTACCGCAAAAAAAAAAAAAAAAAATTAAAGGAACTTAAAAAGTAGTAGTTGCTGGAAGAGGATTTACTCCTTGTCTGTTCAAAGTCTGTGCCCATCAAGGAAGAAAACATTACTTGTCCCTTTGAGTTTTTGTTTAACTAAACTCAACTGGCAGGAAGAAAGACTAAAGTCTGTTAACACACCTGGACAGAAAACATTATCTTGTATTTTGGTCCCAGTCAGTATTTGGGGGGAAAAATCATTTACAATCCTTTGCCTGTTCTGGGAGTCCAGTGGACTCTGTCCCAAGGTCACTGGATGTTTTCCCACCGAGTTCCCTAAAAATTATTTATTATTCCCCTAAAATTTTTCTACATTTCCCGTTCTCCCCTCTCTTTGATATAGATGTATATATGCTTTAGAACTATGCTGGGCTCTTGGTTAACTGCACGTGTGACTGCCTCGAGGTGTGTAATAAGTGTGAGTCTTTTCTCCTATTTAATAGGTCTATTACCATTTCACTTCAGTAAGTTCTCAGAAGGTAAAGGGAAGCCTTTCCTTTCATTTCTACACTATACATGGCTTATATTTTGTTAGTTGTCTCAGGTAGGTGTGTATATTAAGATCAGTCTATATAGTCATAGAAAAAATACTTTTTATAAGTGAATCAAAGTTTGGATGGTTCCGTAGGTTTTTCTGTACTGTCAAATTTCTTGGGTGGTTGAGAACATCAGCAGGTTCATATTGAAATTGTTTCTAGCCTCCATTTCCGTAGCTGCAAACTTGTGACATCCCCAAGACATTAACTACTTCAAAACATTGGTTTTCTGCAGTGCTTTTCATACAGAATGAAAACTATCATATCTCTAATGAAAAAAGTATATAGCTGCTTCAGTCTTCCTGCCCACATATGATTTTCTAAAATTAGAATGCTATGATTAGAATGTCAAACTACCTATCAAGTTATTTTTGTCATCATCTGGCAGAGTGTGAGTGATTAAATATATTGAGGTTTGCTTTAAGAAAACAAAACTATACCATGAGCTCTTATTCCTGGTTTATGTTGGTGATCAGTCTTGTCCCAACCAGTATATTGTGGTGATCTTTCTTATGATACTGGGCATTTGCTGAATAGGTAAGGATAATTAATGTCATAAATGCTTTTTGAACCCACTATAATATTCTGGGGTATTTATACCTCTAGATATTTCTTAGTCTTTGCTTTCTTTCATTGTTTATCTCCAGAAGTTCAGGGGAGCATCTAAACTGACTTTGGCAGTGGTTTTCCCAAGTCTACTTTGATATGATGTGATTTTAGAGCTATCCAAGGCCTTCCATGAGATGGGGTACAGGGGAGGAAGGGAGGAGCTGATGCTAGTTCTGTTGGATCATCTCTGACAGTACCACTCCACAGTGAGGACAGAGTCGGGGCTGCCCATGATTTGGAAAAGGCACCTCGTTCTGTTCCCCAGCGGGCTCCCTGGGGTGGGGGTTCTGTGGCTACAGATTGTTCCAGGGTCTGGTGCTCAGCTGCTGAAGAGCGTTCTGGGGGTTCATAAATCGACTGATATACTTTCATGAATATATTGATATACTTGGGGGAGGGGATTTCCCAGAGAAGAATAAGATAGTCCATGCCTGCAGGAAGCTTCTCTTTTACTCCACCACTGAATATCAATATATGGTTGCCTTGTCGTTTATTGCTAATGTTGAAAAAGTTAACATTTCCCCTGTGATTTTCTTAAGCTCTCTTAATCAGTAAATTGGAGTCTTAAAAGCATTTGGCTTCTAATTTGGTTTGTCGTATCTTCATTCCTCACTCTTCGGGAGACGTACAAACTGTGCCACTGTTTAGGGAGCACAGAGACAGAAATTAGATCCAGATGGTTCAAGGTGTTTAAAGTCTTTTGCTTTTACATCTTCAGCGTTTTTTTAATTTTTCCTAGAGTGTACTATTCATTAATGTAGTGACATGAAAGCAGCCTTGTTTCTCACGTGCTGTTGAAGTTTTGTGCTGTTGACATCCAGTCCTTGGCAGAGCGGGGGGAGAGCTGGTGTTTTCATCACGAGCCCCCCCCCCCGTCCTTGGCCACTGCAGATTTGTCACTGCTTTGCTTTTCTTCTCAGAACTTCTCCATCTCTCAATAGAGATCACCTAACCCTGTAAACTCACTTTTGTTCAGGATCAGAAGAGAGAGAGCCAATATAAGAGAAGCCATCCCTTTGAGCAATGGCTTCTAGAGTCCTCTGAGCTCTGTGAGCGTAGCTCAACACCCTGGCGTTGCTGGTGCCCACTGCCAGGTTGCTGTCTCCTGCCACTCCCAAAGCCATCGGCATGGTCTACAGCTGCTGACACCGTGATCACCCCCGACCCCCGCCCTTGGCAACTGCTAGAGCCTCCAGTGGCATTCCCAAGAAACTGTGCCCGCATCAAGGCACTCCTACTGCCAGTCTGTGAGCTCAGGGAAGCCCAGCACCCTCCAGGCTGCCATCTACGGCCTTGCCACCAGAGCTGGAGTTGGCCCGTGTTGCTGGGGATGAGCAGGGGTCTCACGGTGTTAATTCTCACTGTGCCTGAAGTACTCTGCTGAAACCAGACAGAACCACTTCCCCCATCTGTGTTCAGCTTCTTGTATGATCATCAGTGTGATGTCAATGTGTGTTTAGAATGCCTCACAGTGATTTTGAGTGAAAAGAGCATTTGCCCACCTTTTTCTTGAAATGGGGCTGGGAAAATCCAAGTGATAAACTCCATACTTTTCTCAGAATTACCTTTTTCAACCTTGTTGGAACAAGCTTGTGGGATAGTCTTGCTTTATTAGGACTTTTTTAAAGTGGCCTCCTCATATCCTTAAACAGTTAATAAATTTAGAGTGAGCTCACACTACCTTTTCTGTGCTGTATACCAAACAAGGCTGGATCCAGTAAGCTTGATTAGCAAGGAGGCTTTGGGCTAACATAAAATCCAACCTTGAACAAAGTGAAAGGTATTTTGTGATGTGATACAAGGTGGATCCAGGAGAAAAATGTTTTCCTTTAAACTTGGTATGCCAAAAGCAATTTGTCAATGTCTTTTTCCTTCTATTCTACTTCTTTTTTTTATTGATGCATTGTAATCATACACCTTAATGAAGTTCGGGTGATAGAGGCATACATGCACACAGCACTCCCTCTCCCTCCCCACCTTCCCATGTTCAACACAGTGATTGGCTTTGATAAGTTTGTGTATGTACATCATGTCCATTGAGGTGTTTCCCTCTTCAAGTCTTCCTCCCCCCTTCCATCTCCCTCAGTGAGGTCCCCTCCTTCACTCCACTAAGGTTTCTCCTCCTTTGTCTGGAGTCCCTCCTGTGTCCCAGTTTCTCCCTAGCTTCCACATATGAGGGAGAACATCTGACCTTTCATTTTTTGTGACTGACTAATCTCACTTAGCATAATATTCTCCAGTTCCATCCATTTCCCTGCAAATGACATAATTTTGTTCTTCTTTATGGCTGAGTAGAATTCCAATGTGTATATATCCCATAATTTTGTAATCCATTCACCTGTTGATGGACATCAGCTGGTTCCATAGTTTGACAATTATGAATTGTGCAGCTATAAACATAGATATGCATGCATTACTATGATAGTCTGGTTTCAGTTCTTTTGGGTAAATACCCAGGAGTGGTATAGTTGGGTCATATGGTAGGTTCATTCCCAGTCTTCTGAGGACCCTCCACACTGTTTTCCAAAGTGGCTACACTAATTTGCAAACCCACCAACAATGTATCAGATTTCTTCTATTCTACTTCTAAGTGTACTGTCTCATATGTGGTGAGGTTATATAAAAGTAACTTGCCCAAGAAAATATTTTTAAAACATTGACTGAAAAGCAGAAGGATGTTCTACCTCATTGAGATGTCAAGTTAGCATAGGGCCAAACTTCTGTTCATTACAAACTTGAGAAAAAATTTCCAAACCAAATTACATCACCTTTATCCTTTTGCTTTGTTTCATCTGAATGCACTTAATTTTATTTTCTCTTGGATAATTACAAATGTTACTATAATCAGTCAGGGTCCTGTCAGGAATTGGGTGACATTCAAGTTGGGTCATTTAAGGAGAATTTATTAGAGATGGGTGGGGCATTGTTTAGGAAAAGTGGTAAGAGATAGAACAGTACTCTGGGGCTAGTTATGATAAGATAAAAATCTTTGCCCACCCCTGGACAGAAGGGCAAGTGTGAGAACAGCTACCAGTACCCTGGGATCTTCGGAGGGAGGCTGAGTGGTAAGCAGAGGGAGGCTGGGCAGAAGCTGTGTCCTTGAGAAGCAAGGTAGAGCTGGTCCACGGTGACCTGCCAGCTGGGAACTGGGTAAGCAATAGCCCCGCCCTCTCCTCCCACTCTCTGGTCTAACATCTTCCCCTTCAGCCAGACCCAAAGAGAAGCCGGGAACCAGGAGCCACTTGATGCCATCCCTTTAGGACAGCTGATGGGGCCCAGAATAGGGTGCAGAAGGGGAAGGGTGGATCTAGAGAGGCCAATAGACAATCCCCTGACAATTACCCCACCAGCCAGGAGCAGCTGACAGGCCGCCGGTGATAGATGCTTCTAAAACCTTCTCTGCACACATTGGCCTGCCTTGCTATACCTCCCAACCCAGGTTTCTAATACAAGGGCAAAAAGGTGCTCTCCTGTTTTTGTCATCCTCTGGGAGGGGTTTATTTTCTATCCACTTATTTTATAGGAAATAGAGTGGCTATCGTTCAGAGCCTTGCTCCGTGGATAATTAATTAAGTAGAGGGTTTGTTTGTTGATCTCAAAATCTCCCAAAAGTTTAAAAATGTTTTTTTTTAATGTTACCACATAAAATAAGAATTAGGAATGTATAGAAAAATTACAAAGCAAGAGGAACTTTTTGAAACAGAGTCTCACTAAGTTGAGGAGGGCCTCACTAAGTAGCTCAGACTGGCCGCGAACCCGAATCCTCTGATCTCAGCCTCCCAAGTACTGGGATTACAAGCGTGCGCCACCATGCCCAGCTTACATTAAAACTAATTCTTTTTGTCCATACTGGGGATTGAACCCAGACCACTGAGCTGCACCCCCAGCCTTTTTTTATTGTTTTATTTTGAGATAGGATTTCACTAAATTGCCTAGATATCCTTGAAATTATGATCCGCCTGTCTCAACCTCCTAAGTAGCTGGGATTACAGAAAAAAAAATTAATACTTTTTGTAATTGTTAAATATTTCCCCTTATTGTTTGCTTTTAATTTTATTTACTGTGTTTTCCAATGTGTAGCCATTTTTAGTATGTATACAGTCAAATCTATCCTCCTTTTATTGTAGAATTTATTTTTCTTTTGTCAGAAAACTTACCCTGTTATAAGAGCATCTATATTTTCTTTTTTCTTAAATGGTCTTATTCTACTCCTTCTCTCTCTCTCTTTCCATTTCATATCAGAAATATAATTTGGAGCACCATCTGAGGTAGAAATGTAAGATAACTCTTTTCCTAAATTATGAATTAAGTTTATAGCAGGCTTTTGGAATAATTATCCTTTCTCTATACTAAGTTTAGGCCTGCTTTGGGCTTCTACTTTTTTATGATGTGTTTCTGTATTATACCAGTATCTTCATTACTATAGCATTATGTTACATCTCAGAATGTGGCAGTTCAGGTTTCTTGCATAATTAAAAAAAAATGCTTTTGGCTTTCCTCCTATATTTATTCTTCCTGAAAACCCTACAGTTACTTGGCTGAGTTTCTACGAAATTCCTTTGGAATTTTTATTGGAATTGCATTATTTTATAAATTAATGTGAGGTGGGAATGAGAATGCTTAGGGACACATCATATAAAACTTTTCAAAGGTCTTCATGACTTTAAATAAATTAAGTAGATGGTATTTACTTATACATAAACATATATTTACATATGTGTCTATCTTTCATATTCTTTTCTAAATATATTCCCAGTCAATATTTTTAACCATAAATGCATGATATAAATTTGTTTCTTATGATTTGTTTCCATTGCCTAAAACAACTTCAGTACAATGACTTCTATAGATGACTTTCCTCCCAAGGCCAGGGCTTGTCTAAGTGAGGGACATGTTTAGATTGACTGACATCAGGGGTACCTTGCCTCGGTTTTGCTATGGTTAATGATTCTTAATATTTTGAGACTCCTTCAAAATCTAGTGATGATAGAAAGCCACAGAAGTAAACACTGCAGTAAATTTAACATATATTTTAGACCCTCTTCATCTGAGGATGCCCCCCCTGTTCAGATATATAACCTCTGTTCCAAACACTCAACCCAAATTGGGCTTCTTTCCCCGTCCATCTCCTATCCTGTACTATGAAGGATTGCTTGGAATCTCTCATTAGGGAATTTAAAAAGTATATTGTTGCCGGGCGTGGTGGCGCACGCTTGTAATCCCAGTACTTTGGGAGGCGGAGACCGGAGGATCCGGGTTCGCGGCCAGCCTCAGCTCGTGCATGCACGCGCGTGCGCACACTCTCTCTTTCTCCCTGTCTCTCTCTCTCTCTCTACTTAGGCCCTCCGCAACTTCATGAGACCCGGTCTCAAAATAAAGTATAAAAAAAATAGGGCCGGGGGCGTAGCGCGGAGGTAGAACTCCCCTGCATTCAATCCCCGGTACCGCAAAAAAAAAAAAAAAAAGTATATTGTTATGGTACATGTGTCCAAATCCTGAGAGGAAATGAAGTTAATGCTGCATTTGGGGAACTGTCAGTGACTTATTTGCCCATAGAGCAAGGGAGAAAGAAGTACAAGAAGACAAGCACTCATATTTTCTGAAATGAACCATGCACATTTGGTTTCTCTCCCAGTGTGCATCTGGAAAAGCTTTCTCTGCACTGGCGGCACCTCAGAGCTGGGCAGGGCTGGGAGATGGCATGTGTACTACCCGGTAGATGTGAGGTCTGTGGCTTTTGTAGAGAAGAGAACTAAGCAAGAGGTATCGTGGTTATTGTGAGCAAGCTGTCAATACAGGTGGCATCTCCTGGGACTTATACTACCCAGACCTGTGGAGCAGCTCAGAAATGTTCCTTTTTGCTGTATTTTGGATCAACCCAATCCTTTTGCCTATTCTGGTTTGTTTCTAATTTAGGTTTGTTTCATTATAAAGTAATAGAGCTGCTCATCACCCTTCCTGGTGAGTCAGACATCCTTGCTTCACCAGCCAGGGAGAGCTATAAATATCTTGGAATGTTTTATTGGCCAACTATACTTTGAGTTTTAATTTCTTCATTCATAGCTAACAGACTGCGTTAGCCATAAATGGGTGTTCCTTTAAAGTCATGTGTCTAGACGAATTCTCTTATATGTCGTCTTTTAGCATCTCAGCGATGGGCTTGTTCATCGTATATGCCATAGGCCTCCATGGCACACTGCCATTTACTGCTTAGAGTGATTATGATAGCGCAGAAAGAATCTCATGTTCTAGAATATTAAGAACTTAGAGCCGGAAACATCCTGGACATTATGTGGTTCACCCTGTTCATTCTACAGATGGCAGCCAGTGAGGTTATGACTCACTGAAGATACACATAACTAACAAATGAGCCTAAATTACAACTTGGAGAGAATGGAGAGAGGCAAGAGTGGAGAGCAGTGGATTGTTTTATGCCAACATACCAGTATTTAAAGATCCAACAAGGAAAACACATGGGAACAAAAACATTTGGGGATTATGATTGTTCATTTAAAAATTATGGGACCTGGAGCGAGTCAATCTGAATAATAAAGAAAAGCCCGTGAGGGCCACACTGGCTCACTAGACATCTGCAGAAATTGACTTGATCATTTCAAGTTGCTCTTTTTATTCTTCATATAAAAATCCAAGGGAGGTTAATTTTTTTTAATGTTATGGAGGCTCACCTCAGCAATTTAAAGTGAATAAAAATGCTATAAATTTGTCAATCTCAGCTGGGCATGGTGGAGCATGCCTATAATCCCAGTACTTGCCTCAGTAACTTAGCGAGACACTCAGAAACTTAGCGACCCTGTTTCAAAATAAATAATAATTTTAAAAAGGCTGGGGGTGAAGCTCAGAGGTAGAACACCCTTGGGTTCAATCCCCAGTACAAACAAACAAACAAACAGACAAAGAAAAAAATGTGGATTTTTGAAAAGTTCAGGTGAGGTTCATTCAGTTAACATTTGTGTGATAAAATTCATTGTGTACATGTACTTGATTTTAGGAGGTACATGAACCAATATTTTTATTTTAATAGTTTTATTTTGTCTCAGATAAAACCAGCACCTGCAATGTACTTTGAGGTCTCCTCTAGGGTGATGAATGAGGTTGATATGCCATATTCTATGCCACATTTTCTTTTGCTCTTGCAGTACTGGGGATTGGACCCAGAGCCTCACACATGCTAGGCGAGCACTCTACCACTGAGCTACATCCCCAGCCCTTTTATTTTTGAACCAGGGTCTGGCTAAGTGGCTCAGGCTGGCCTTGAACTTGCAATCCTCCTGCCTCAACCTCTAGAGTAACTGGGATTATAGGCATATACCACCACATCCAGCTCTGTGTCACATTTTTATAAACAACTCCTTACACTAGCCTTCTTCTTTCTCAGAATTTCTCTGCAGTGGCCCCATTTTCCTTCTCTCCTGGAAATCCTGTGAGCTGTCATCTGTTATCATCCACCAAGGGCTATTTCCCTGGATCCAAGCAACCTCTTACATTCTAGCTTCAGCTTCTTCTCCCACCAGTCCCCACCATGCCTGCCCTTCCTCCCTCCCTCCCTTCATCTTCCTCCTCCTCCTCCTCCTTTAGTGGTGAAGGAACCATTTATCATTAAAGGTTGACTCCAGTACCTCCTGGTTAACATGAGACTTTGGGGACTGAGACCCTATGAATCACCTCTCTCATGGTGTTGCTTTACTACATGGAACACTCAATTTAACTTTGTCCTGCCGCTTCATGATGGTCTTCAGGGATTGTACAGAGAGGTGGGTTTCTCCAGGAAGCTTTGCAGAAACCATACTGTGGTAATTTCTATTTGAGAGAGAGAAGGGACTTAGGAAGTACTGGGTTAGTAATTTTTCTTATTTGTTGTAATAATCGACTTTATATAGCTTTTTGGTTTACTGCCAATTATGTACATTTATTTTATACATATAAGGTGATTAGGATAGTGCCTATCACATACTAAATACTCACAGGTCATTTTTGTTGCAACACTCACCACCAGTACCACCGCTGTAACCACACCATTTTATTTTTACAACCACTTACATACCCACCCATGCATCATCATTCCATCCTTCACCTCTCTGCGTATTCCCATCTTTCTGAACTTCCTTCTTTTGTTTGTACCATATATGCATCTGCATACATATAACCTATAGGATTTAAAATGTGCTTTTTTTAATCAATGCCTTATAGTTATACATAAAAGTGGGTTCATTGTTATATAGTCAGACATGCACATAAAAGAGAAAACATAGCTTCAACATAAAAGAGAAAACATATGACCCTTGATTTTCTGAGTCTGGCTTATTTAATTTAGCATGATGTTATCTGGTTCCATCTTTTTAACAACAAATAACATAATTTCATTCTTCTTAATTGTAAAAAACAAATGGGTTATTGGTGCATTGCAATTATACATCATAGTGAGGTTCAAAGTGATACAAACATACATGGATAAGTCTCATGGTGTATTTCCCTCCACATCCCACCCCGCGCCCCCCCTTCCCTCCCCATATATGTTAGTGAGATTGGATATCCATTCACAAATGGATTTAACATTATTTGAACTGTTCCCTTCCTCAAGCCTCCTTTTTGTTCTCCACACATCCTTCCCCCAATCCCCTTCTACTGTTTTACTGGTGTCTCTCCTCATATATCTGAAGTCCCTTTTGTTTCCTATTTCCTCTCTAGCTTCCACATATGAGAGAAAACATATGACCCTTCACTTTCTGACCCTGGAAGATCTCACATAGCATTGTATTCTCTAGCTCCAACCATTTTCCTGCAAATGACATAATTTTGTTCTTCTTTATGGCTGAGTAAAATTCCATTGTGTGTATATACCACATTTTTGCTACCCATTCATCTATTGATGGACACCTAGGTTTGTTCCATAATTTTGTTATTGTTAATTGTGCTGCTATAAGCTTGGGTATGCATGTATCACTATAGTATTCTAACTTTAACTCCTTTTGCACAAAAGTCAATGCAGGATGAATCAAAGACCTAGAAATTAGAAGAGAAACATTGTGATTAGTAGAAGAAAACATAGAACCAACTCTCCAACATATAGCCACGGGTAGACACTTCCTCAATAAGACCTCTAAAGCTCAGAAATAGAACTGAGAATAAATAGGATGACATCAAATTAAAAAACTTCTGTGCAGCAAAAAAAAAAAAAAAGTCAAGAGTGTAAAGAGAAAGCCAGGCGTGGTGGTACATGCTTGTAATCCCAGTACTTGGGAGGCTGAGACCTGAGGATCCCGGTTCATGGCCAGCCTCAGCTAATTAGTGAGACCCGGTTTCAAAATAAAGGATAAAAAATAGGGCCGGGGGTGTAACTCGGAGGTAGAACGCCCCTGGGTTCAATCTCCGGTACCGAAAAAAAAAAGTGTAAAGAGAGAGCCTACAGAATGGGAGAAAATCTTTGCCAGCTACTTGTCTGATAAAGGACTAATATTTAGAGTAAATAAAAAACTCATTCTTTTTAAAGATTTTTTATTGGTACATTATGGTTATACATAATAGTGGGATTTGTTGTTTCACATTTGTATGTGCACATAATATAATTTGGTCAATTTTGTTTTTATTTATGGCTGAGTAAAACTCCATTGTGTATATATACCACATTTTCTTTATCCATTCACCGGTTGGTGGACACCTAGATGAGTTCTTTAACTTGGCTCCTGTGAATTGTGCTGCTATAAACATCAGTATGCATTTGTCACTGTATATGGTGACTTTAGTTCTTTTGGATAAATACCAACGAGTGGTATAGCTGGGTCATGTGGTGATTTTATTTCTAGTCTTTTGAGGAGCATCCTCATTGATTTCCATAGTGGTTGTACTGTTTTTCAGTTCTACCAACAAGGTATAAGTGTTACTTTTCCCCAGCATCCTTTTATTAGCATTTATTATTATTTGTATTTTTTATGCTTGCCAGAACACATTCATGTTTAAAACATGGAAGAAACGAGAGATATAAGGAACTTACCTCAACATAATACAGGTTATACATGACAAATCCAAAGCAAATACACTAAGTGTGGAAAAACTGAAAGCATTTCCTCCAAACTTAGAAACAAGACAAGGCTATCTATCCCCACTCACCACTCCTACTCAAAATAGTGCTTGAAATTTTAGCCAAAGCAATTAGATAAGAGAAGGAAATTAAAGGAATACAAATAAGAAAAGAAGAGGTCATATTTTCCTGCCATGACTTTTCATTTGGAATTTTTTTCCTTCCTCTTGGTTTCCTTTTATCTGCTCATAGTAACCACCTAGCTCAGCAAAGGACACCCCTTTGGATACTGTCTTCATAGAAGGTAGCTGGGAAATTGTAAATAATTTTTCTTCTATAGAAAGAACATGGAAGCTAGAGAAAATTAAAAAAGAAAAAGGAATTCAGATAAAAGGATGGAGACCAGTAGAATAGTGGAAAGGGATGGTAGGGAAGCGGATGGTGGGAAAGGGGAGGGGAAAAAGGAAGCTTGAGGAAAGAAACATCAAATAACATAATGTTCATAAATGAAAGTAGCACTACCAATCTCACTAACAGGTACGGGGGGGGGAAGCACACTGACTGATGTGTGCATATATAAATATGTCACTTTGAATTTCAATATGTTTAATTCCATTGTACCAGTAAAATGGTAAAAAAAAAAGTTATTTCTGAGAAATATCCAAGCCCAAAGTTTCAATTGTACTCTCAAAGCTTTTCCCCCAAGATAAGAGGAAGCACTAAATGAAGGGGTAAGAACATGAGATGCAATAGGTAGAAAACTCAGAGGGAAAGGAGAATAGAACCAGGAAAATTCTGAGGACATCATTAAGTCTGGTGTTACCTTATCCACAGTCCCATGGGTTTGAGCATCAGCTAGACTTGAATGTGAAGCTTAGTTCTGTCATGAACTAACTGGCCTGGGATGAGATATTTAACTACTCTGGGTCTGTGTCCTCATTTATATATAAAAAATCAGTTTTTGTAGCAAATTGGGAACCCCCACATTTATGGCCAGGTTGGACAGAAGTGTGAGTGGGTAACCAGCTGGGGACCCAGTGCTTGCAAATGGCCTCTGAAGCAGGACAGTCTTGTGGGACTGAGCTCTTAAGCCCATGGAGTCTGAGGTCAACTTTGGGTAATGGTGTCAGAACAGAACTGAATTGTAGAACACTGGGTTGGTGTCAGAGAATCGGTGCTGATATTGGAGAATTGGTTGATATCAGAAAAAAACATCAGATGGGAGAAGTAATTTTTTCTTTTTGTGTATTTGTTGTGGCCCTTGACTTCGTGTGTGTTTGTGACCATGCTGAGGCCAGTGTTTTGTGGAGTGTCATCTTATGAACATATTCCATGTTTTTCCACTCTTCTCATAATAACCATTTTTAGTGGCTATGCGGATGATGATTCTTATACACTATTTTAGAAAAATTTGGGGGAACACTTTGCTGGACAGTTTGAATCTTGAGGTAGATCACCCGCCTAATAGTGTCCATCTTTAAACTGGAAGGCAGCTTGGAGAACAACCCTTTAGCTCTTGCTCAGGTGAAGGTATGGAGGGAGGTCTAGAAAGGCCATCTCACTTGCCAATTAGTGGTGCCACCAAGACTGGAAATTAGGTCTTCTGACTTCAGTCTGGCGCTTTTCTTTCCATCTGCAATGTAGCTCCCTCTTCTCTCAGCCCAGTCCTCATTCACCTCGTCCTTTCCCCCAGATTGTTCCATTCATCCTAATTAAAGGGGATATATTTGATTTTCAGGATGGGTAGAGGAAGGAAACAATCTAAAATAATTCAAAGTAAAATATCTCATAATCATTATACCTAATTTCAGACAATTCTGAATCTATCGAGAAAAAAGCAAAAATCACCCTTCACTCTGTACCCCCTAATCCTTCTGTCTTTTTAGAGGGGTACTGTAAACTTTTTTTAATGTAGTTTTTCTCAGACACTATTACATGCATTTGTGCATAAGCACACCCAGACATACTGGATAAACTATTTCCACATAAATAGAGTCATATTGTATAAACTGTGCTAAAATTGGCTTCTTTCTACCGTACATTGGAGACCAGAGCAGTCTCATTCGCTCTCATTCTTTTAATGGCTACATAGTGTTCAATAAAGTTGAAAACAACGTATTGAACCATTCCCTGATTAGTGAACCTTTTAATTGCTTAGAATCTTTCACTGTTGTTAACGGTGCTATAGTAAAATTCTTGCACATCTATTTTGGGCAAATTTGTGAGTTCTTTGGTAGGATGGGAGCAGAATTACTGTGGTAGAGCCCTGGCATGCTTCAGCTACTGGTGGATGCTATACACACTTGACCTTGCAAAATATTTTACCTATTAATATTAAACCACAACAAGAATGCCCATCACTCACTCTTCATCAATATTCATCTGATTTATGCCAATTCAATGGGTTAACAACTGTATATAGTTTTTAATGTGCATTTCTCTGATATAAGCAAGGTTGGACATCTTTTCATATGTTTATTGACCATTTGGATTTTTTCTTTCATATTCTTTGCCCTTTTGTGAATTGGGTTATTTGTCCTTTTTTTTTTTTACTGATTTGAAGGAGCTTTTCATGTATTAAGGAAATAAGTCTTTCAGTTGTTGTATATATTGCAATTTTTGTCTCCAACTCGCCATGTCTTTTACCTCAAAGTATCGCTCATTATACAGAAGCTTCATGTAGTATGATCTTTTTCAAATTTGTTGTTGTAATTTATGACCTTAAGGAAGGCCTTCCCAATATAAAATTTAATAGTAGGTATATTTTAAGTAATACACATATATGTTTAGGTTTTCATTGCATTGAGTATTTGATTCTGCGTGTAATATAGATAAGGATGTGCTAAGGAGTGGCAGTGTGCCATAATAATTAGGGAGCATGGGCATGACATCTGATAGCATGGAATCCGATTTTAGGTTTCATCTCAGCAGCTGCCATTAAGGAAGATACCAGAGTGGCCAGGCCATTGTAAAACCAAAGTCATGGAAGCCGGTATTATTAATCTTGTTTTTCCCAAACTGATAACTTTTTGTCCCAGCACCCTTTAGTAAATCATTCTTGCAAGGAGTGCCAGCTCTCATCTGCCGATTCCTTTTATATGTTGATCTTTTTCTAGACCCTTTTTGTTATCATTGATACTTCTAACTAGACCTTGTGCCAGTCACCTCAACTCGGTTTTTCTTTCCAGGTACTTAAGCACATACACTTGCATATGAACTTTATAGTCAACTTCTCAAAATCTGTGAAACGATCTCATTGGAATTTTGACTGAAATTACATTAGGTTTATAGGTCACCATGTGAGAGAACCTTATAATAACTGTGTCTTCCCAACTGGGAGTATACTTTGTCTCTCTAGCAATTCAGGATTTGTTTTATGCTTTTTAGTAAACTTCTGCAGTTTTCTTCTTACAGCTTTTGCACATTTAAATTTATTTTGGGATGTCCAATTATAAATGGAATTTTCCTGGTTATTTTTTCTAATTAGTGTTGTTGGTAGAATAAAGCCATTGATTTTCTTATGTTTCTGTTAATTCTGATTTTATAGTCTTTAGTTCTACTAGTTTTGAGAGCTTTGGGTTTTTTTTTTAGGTAGACAGACCACAACAATTTGTGTTTTATGTATTTTTAATGTGGCAAAATAACAGTGAAAAGATAGAAGCAATTCATTTCAGATGAATGAGTAAAAAATACAAAGCATAAAGTTTACCATCTTAACCATTTTAAGTATATATTTTATTAGTAGAAATGTATTCACATTGTTGTACAATAGCTTTTCAGAACTTGTTTATCTTGCAAAACTGAAGCTATACCCATTAAACAACTTCTACTTACCCTCCTCCCATGATCCTGGCAATTACCACTTTTCTTCCTGTTTCTATGAATTTGAACTTCATGTAAGTGGAATCACACAGTATTTGTCTTTCAGTGACTGGTTTCCTATACTTACCATAATATCTTCAACTTCATTCATGTGTTAGCATGTGACAGGATTTCCTTCCTTTTCAGGGTGAAATAACATACCATGGAAAGTATATTACCACATTTTATCTGGAATGAATTGATTCTACCTCTCAGTTATTGTGAATAATGCTGCTATTAATATATAAATATCTCTTCAAGATTTTGCTTCTAGTTCTTTTGTGTGTGTGTATGTATGTATATGTGGTGTGTGTATTTATATACATATCCGTGTGTGTGTATTTATATACACATCCGTGTGTGTGTGTGTGTGTGTGTGTGTGTATTCAGAAGCAGTATTGTTGACTCATATGGGAGTTCTATTTTAATTTCTTGAGGAACTTCCATATTTACTCATAACTTTACCATTTTACATTCCTGTCAACAGTGCACTATTTCTCCACACCCTTGTCAACACTTCTTACTTTTTTCCCCTAGTAGCCATTCTAATGGATATAAAGATCTAATTGTGATTTTGATTTGCATTTCATGAAGAAATGGTGAACATCTCTTCATCTACTAATTAGCCATATGTATATATCTTCTTTGGAGAAATACCTATTCAAGTCCTTTGCCCATTTTTAAATTGAATTATTGACATTAGAAAATAAAATACTAATTTGCAATCCCACCAACGTTGTAGAAGGGTTCCTACTTCCCCACATCCTTGCCAACATTTATTGTTTTTTGACATCTTGATGATTGCCATTCTGATTGGGGTTAAATGGAATCTCAGTGTAGTTTTGATTTGCATCTCCCTCATTGCTAATAATGTTGAACATTTTTTTCATGTATCTATTGGCCATTTGTATCTCTTCTTTTGTGAAGTGTCTATTCAATTCAGTTGCCCATTTCTTGATTGGGTTATTTGTTTTTTTAGTGTAAAGTCTTTTAAGTTCTTTGTATATTCTAGATATTAGTCCTCTATCAGAGGGATAGCTGGCAAAGATCTTCTCCCATTCCATAGGCTTTCTCTTTAGACTCTTGATGGTTTCCTTTGATGTGCAGAAACATTTTAGTTTAATGTCATCCCACTTATTAATTCTTGTTTTAATTTCCTGAGCTTTGGGGGTCTTGTTGAGGAAGTTTCTACCTGTGCCTATATGTTGGAGTGTTAGACCTATGCCCTCCTCTAGTAGCTTGCAAATTAGTTCATCTGCTATGGAGATCAGTGTGGAGATTCCTCAGAAAACTGGGAATAGAGCCACCATATGATCCAGCTATACCACTCCTGGGCGTCTTTCCAAAGGGGCCCACATCAGAGAACTACAGTAATATATGCATACCCATGTTCTTAGCAGCACAATTCACAATAGCCAAATTATGGAATGAACCTAGGTGTCCATCAACAGATGAATGGATTACAAAATTATGGGAAATACACACAATGGAATTCTACTCAGCAGTAAAGAAGAACAAAATTATGTCATTTGCAAGAAAATGGAAGGACCTGGAGAACATTATGTTAAGTGAGATTAGCCAGTAACTTATGTTTTCCTAATATCCGCAAGTTATGGAGTAATTGGGATACCAGAAGGACTCCAGATAATGGAGGAGAAACCTCAGTGGAGCCAGGGAGGTGGTCCAAGGGAAGGGGAGGAGGAAGACTGAGGTTCATTAATGGAAATACTACCATCAACTATGTGTACATATGTGAATATACCAACATCAATCTCAGTACTCTGTATTGGGAAGGGGAGAAATGGGGAAGCGGGTGGGGGGTCCCAGGAAGTGTTGTGTGCATGTATGTCACTGTCAACATGATTTACACTATGATGTGATACTATACAACAAACCTAAAGCTCCAACAAAAGCTAAAAAAAGAAAAGAAAACACAAACTAACTTTTTATCCTAATCCTTTTCTACCAGCTAGGACCTCCAAAATAAAGATAAAAATATATGTAATGAATAGTAGGCATCTTCAGGTTATTTCTCATTGTAAAGTCTTCCTTCTAGTATTCTCCAGTTAAGGATTGTATTGGTTGGGGATTTGGGGTCAACAATCTTTATTATAGACCTAGGCATCTAAGTGTTGTGATCATAAAAAGTAGTTTGAATTTAATGCATTAGGGGTATACTTATTTAAATAACCATGTGATACATATGATTTCCTCCCATCTGAGCAGTGATTTATAGTTCAGATTTGTTAATGTGAAAACATCTCTACCTTCTTGAGATGACACAATCCTGTTTGATCACAATGAAATGCTGAATTTGATTTACCAGTTTTCCGGTCATTTTAAGTAAGGGAAAAGTCTTTGCCCCAAATAATCAACTTTGTGACTTCAAGATGAAGGAAACTGAAGGAAACTATGGGGACATTTTTCTGTATTTTAAGTAGGAAAGAATGCAGTAACTCTGCAGTTGAGCACTAGATTTGTTAAAATAGAAGCAACAACTAAATGGTTTTCATATCTGTCCTCTGTGCTATTCTTTGAAGTTATTTTTTCTTAACATTGGGACTCCTTCAGTGTGCCACTATTCAAGATAAGTAGAAGTGAACTTTGATAAAAAGCTGCTATTGTGTGTCAAGCTACATGACAAGGCTAGCGTGACTCCTAGGGGATTTCCCTTAACTTTGTTAGAGCATATATTCTATCTCATGGTGTAATCTTAGAAGTTGCAGGTAAATGGCTGTGACATCAGAGTCACTGATGCTCCTAGATCATATCTAACTCTTATTTAGTAACACCTGGTACATTATTAGTGTCTAATTCATTGGTGCTGTTTTAATTTCACTGTTATAAATAATAATGCATTCATTCATTTAGCAAATATTTACTGAGCATCTGCTATGTACTGGCAAGTGTGACAGGTGCTTTGAACACAAAGATGAATATGACAAGACCCTTGCCCTCAAGCAGCACATGGTTGTGTGTTTTAACGCCCCCTCCCCAGGGTGGAGGTGAGTAGGCACAAGAAGGTAGAATGGGGGAGAAGCGAAATGCAAAAAAAAAAAAAAATAGGCAAAAAATAGGCAGAGCAAAACCTTCTAAATGCTCTTATAAAAGAGTGCATAGCATATGGTTGATCACAAAGGAGAGTGCCGTATGTCTTGTCTGGAGTAATTAGCATAGGCCTCTTGGGCCACCTGGGTAAGTGAGATGGAGCCAAGGCACAGCACACATGCAGAAGAAGGACAGCAGCACTTGTGACAGCAGTGCTTGTGTTGCTTAGTAATCACATAAGGGGAAGAGGAAATGGTATGCAAGGGTAATCAGCTTGTAGACTTGGAGGACGCCAGGTCTTGTGGGGGAGAGGGATCATGTGACATACCAGGCTGAGGACCTTGGGCTATAGACAATGGGGGAAGCCATTGAACAGTTTTAGGCACAGAACCAAATATGGGTATCGGAAGACTCCTCTAGGGATATTAAGGATGAATATGAGTCTGGGAGGGAGGTGAGAGGGGAAATGGGAAGACCCATTTTGGAATTCCTTGTAGTGGCCCAGAGGGAAGATGATAGAGACCATCAATGGCTCTCTTTTCTTGTGAACAAATATATTCAAAATCTTTATTGCTTAAGATATGAAGTGGTAATGGGATCAGAAATAATAAAAACCAGTAGACACTTTTGGTTTTATATTAGGTGATGGTTCATACTTCTTTTTTTTTTCTTTTTGGTACTGTGGATTGAACCCAGAGGCATTCTACCTCTAAGCTACACCCCCAGACTTATTTTATTTTTCATTTTGAAAAGGTCTCACTAAGTTGGGGAGGGCTTCACTAAGTTGCTGAGGCTGGCCTTGAACCTGTGATCCTCCTGTCTCAGCCTCCCAAGCATTAGTATATTATAGGCATGCATCACCACACCCAGCTCATAATTTACTACTACTACTACTACCACTTCATCATCATCATCTTTTTTTTTTTTGCTAAATCTATTGTCAGGGTTATGAGAAAATATATAAAATGAGATAATTTGAATGTAAAATCCTTTTTGTTGTTATTGTTAACCTGGGATGAATATGGGACTTAATAGTAATATATATTAGTTTTTATTATGTTTATAGATTATTCAGTTCTTAGATAAAGTACACATTTAGGTCTAGATTGATTTTCCTGAAATGAACTCTCATAAAACCTATTGTCCAAAACCAATTTACCTAAAGATCAATTTTTTCAACAACCTGTTTTATTTTTTAACAACAAGCAAATATATTTGCAGCACTCAGACAGAATAACCCATTGCCATCCTTCCAAGGAAGGTCTTATGATAAGCCACATATTTTCTGAGGGCATAAATGGCTCCATCCCAGCCAACAAAATCATTGTCATATACCTTTCTGACTTTGGCAAATAATATCTGCTTCTTTTTCTTTTGAGTTCTACCTGCTCTTCGCTCAGTCCCAGTTTTGCTTTTTCTATAAACCTTTGACTACCCTACTGTCCCATGACCTTTTTTGAATTCCTTGGCCTTCAGATACTGCTTATGATACCTCTCTTATTGTTGAATTTTTAGTTAAATTTTATACTGCTTAACATTTGATGTGTTTGTTTTATCCCCCAATTCAGTCTTTCTCAGTTTTCAGTGTGGAGGGATTAATGTGGGGAGTCTGTTATAACTCGGATATCTGGAGTGGGGTCCATGAATCCACCTTTTTAATACACTGCCCAGGAGTTTTGGATATGGTGAGCAGTCTTCAAACTGAGGATCACAGAAGGACCTTCCAAGTGGAGGCCTGGATAATTTTGAGTAAATTACTTCCCAGATCTTCAGCTTCCATTAATATTCTTAACTTTCACCCAACTTTACGAGGGAAGGCACACGTCTCAGCCTTTCAAGTGTCTCTAGGATGCCTTCCTCAGATGTAAAAGCCCTGAGTGGTAAAGTAAGGACAGTTCCAAATAACAGTATCTGGGAAACTTTCTTTATCAAAATACCTAAAAACCCATCCTATCCATTCTAATAAATGGCATATTTTCACTACAATTTAATATTTATTTTTAATAATTGCCAAATTTTAATGTTTTTCATAGGTTAGGCACTAATAAAAATATTAGTACCAGAAATAATGTTACCCAGAAGTAAATCTAAAACTAAAATTCTTAAGAAGAAATTTTTAAAAATAAAATTATTTTTATGTTTGTATCCCATGGAAATTATGAGAGGGTGACTATAATAGACAACAGTCAAGCTGTATTGACATAAAACTGTATTTTTAATGAGTTCTATAAAAATGAAATTGAAATGCTTTAAAGGATAAAAAGGAACCATGTAAAATTTCCAAATGTTAAAGCAGAATTTGTTCACACCCTTTTTAAATGGATGGTGCAGGGTGGCAAATCACATGGTTATTAGATTCCATTAGCTGCATTTAAAGGAGTGATGTAATAGTTTTAGGATAGCAGTATTCATAAATTCCTCAGAATCTGTCCTTTACAACTGTTTGAACTTACAATGAAAAGTTTTATTTTCATTGTAAGTTCATGTAAAAATTTCCATATGTGTAAGGAGTATGTTATTTTTTAGAAAAATGTTGCATTTTTTGGAAAGAGGTTACAAGAACAAAAGAGTTTGAAGAGCACTGTTGTGGTTTGCAGTTTGAAAAACTATTGCACCGGAGTCACCTGGAACCATGTTAAAACGGTAGATTCCTGGGTCTCATCCAGGAATGACAATATGCATGATGATAGGTGACATTTATCAAGTTAGCTCTCTGTGCCAAAGCAAGTGAAAGGCAGATTCCTTTCTACTAAAGTGTCAATACTGTTGATCTTCCCTGAGGACATGGCAAAGTTCCTTTCACTGTGGCTTGCTGCCTGGTTTTCAGTGGTTATAACTGGAGCCAAAGGTTATAGAGGACATAGCTGATTCCCTCTAGTATGAGCCTGCTCAGTGAACTCCCCTTCCCCCTCCATCTCTACACCTGTGGACTCAGCCCCAGCCTATACAGGCTGTGAGCAAGGTTCTGCATTCTCTCCCCACCCCTACTCCTGCCTCACCTTACCCAAGCTCGGCTAAGCTATGGTGTGTTGGAAGGCATGAGGCTGTGCAGGACCGTGGGAATGCAGTTCCTTCCACCAACAACACAGAGGTTCTGTCCTGTCGCGCGGGACCCAGGGCCACCCAGCTTCTGTGTCTCAGGTACGAGCCCATCTTCTAGAACTAAGACTGGCCTCTGGGAGGTCAGCGAGAAAGGAGTGTGGTTTCTGTCTTGCTTATCTTATTTGATTAAGGATCAGAAATTTAAAAAGCAGTAACTGAAGAGTTTAATGTCATTTTTATTTTATTTTATTTATTTATTTATTTTTGCGGTCCAGGGATTGAACCCAGGGGCGTTCTACCTCCGCGCTACACCCCTGGCCCTATTTTTTATACTTTATTTTGAAGCTGGGTCTCACGAAGTTGCAGAAGCCTCGCTAAGTAGAGAGAAAGAGAGAGAGAGAGAGAGAGAGACAGGGAAAGACAGAGAGAGAGAGATGAGGCTGGCCTCGAACCCGGATCCTCCGGTCTCCGCTTCCCAAAGTACTGGGATTACAAGTGTGCGCCACCACGCCCGGCGTTTAATGTCATTTTTAAAGTCAGGTGTGAATCCCTGATAGGCACATGGAACAAAAGAACAGAAGGAAACACGGTGAAATACTAACAGTGGTAGTTTAGAGGGGAAGATCTTCCTGTTACCTAAATTCTATAGAGTATTCTCAAATTACTTTTATAATTTAAAAATCTCTCTTAACTAAGTTTTCCCTTCTGAGAGCAGGGATAGTGTGCATTCATGAATGGTACTAATCAATAACCCTGTCATTTGTACTGTAAGAGAATATTTCCATGTCTCATTGATAATAAGAACAGTGTTTTACATCTGCCAAGTTCTTGGAAATGAGCTGAATGTTGTACATGGATTAAACAATTAAATTTTAAGCCTTATTATAATGCTATGAGTTATGTGCCTATCTATATTTCACTGATGAGGAGATTACAGCTTTGAGAAGTTTGATAATTTTGGAGGGCCACAAAGCTAGTAAAGAGGACAGTCAATATTTGAACCCTGGTAGTTAGCTCCAGAACTATTGTTTTGTGCCATTAAACTGACAGAGTGCTGGCTCACTCTGGGGTCCATCCTAATTCCTTTCAGAATAAATATGGGTATTTCTAAGAACCTGAACGGAGTTTTACTTTGGAATGAATAGAAATAAGTACTGAATAGATAGTAATAATTAATAGATAAAACTTTGCAACATTATGTTATTCTATGAAATTTAAGTGGAAGAAGTGTTTCACATAATGGGTGCTCTACGAATAATTTTTCTTGAAATGCAAACATTTATTTAATACCGATTTTTTGAGCACCTCCTACATATCAGGCTCTGTTCCAGGCATTTGACTTACATCAGTAGATCAAAGCAGAAGACAGTTCCTGCCTTCTAGGAGGCAATAAAGAAACACAATAAACAAATTGTGGATATTGGGGATAAATGCTATTGAAAGGAAAAGTAGGATGCAGGAATTGAGATTGTGATAGCAGGGCTCCTTGAAGGTCTAAAAGGGGCAGTTAGGGTAGGCCTCACAGGAAAGTTGACATCTGACTGAACTAAGAAATAAGAAAAGGGAAAGAGATACGGGAATGCAGGAAAAGGGAACCGCCAGGGCAGAGGCTCTGGAACTGAGCGGGAGCCATGTGGTCTGTGGCACTGGAGCCTTTACGCAGTTAGCTAGGATGGAGGTTAAAGAAGGAATGTAAAATTCCATTGTGTACATATCCCATAGTTTTGTGATCCATTCATCTGTTGATGGACACCTTGGCTGGTTCCAAAGTTTGGCAATTGTGAATTGTGCAGCTATAAACATAGATATACATGCATTAGTCTGGTAATTAGGTTTTAGTTCTTTGGGGTAGATGCCTAGAAGTGGTATCGCTGAGAAGAACAAAATCACATCATTTGCAGGGAAATGGAGAGAACTAGAGAACATCATGCTAAGCGATATTAGTAAAACACTAAGAGTAAAAAATCGGATGTTCCCCCTAATCTGTGGGAGCTAGATAGAATGGGATGTAGAAGGGACTTAGAACGGAAGAAGAAGAAATCTTTAGATGGACAAAGAAGGTGACCTAACTGAGGGAGTTGGGCGGGGAGTGGAGGGAAACACACTATAGTACATGATGTACATACACAAACCTATAAGACTCAATCACTATCTGGAGCATGAAAGGGAGGGAAGGGGGAGGGAATAGGGTGGGATTGGAGGGAGGGCTAAATGTGCAATGTGTG
>PVJS01017009.1:0-36736 GCA_004027185.1 Glis glis | reverse complement strand
GAAGAGAGCTGAGGCTGACCGCAAACCCGGATCCTCCAGTCTCCGCCTCCCAAATTACTGGGATTACAAGCGTGCGCCACCACACCTGGCTCCCCAGCCCTATTTTTATTCTTTATTTTGAAACAGGGTTTCACTAAGTTGTGGAGGGCCTCACTAAGTAGCTGAGGCTGGCTGCGAACCTGCGATCCTCCCGTCTCAGCCTCCCAAGTACTAGGATTACAAGTGTGCACCACCACGCCTGGCTTCAGACACATCTTTTAAGAACATGTATCTGACCAGTTTTCTGCCCACTGAAAACATCTTGGGTTCCCAAAGTCAACCCAAGCCCCTGGGTCAGGTGCCTCCTACACTCTGTCTCAGCTCTCTGCCCCCAGTTTCACCTCCCAGCACCCCCACCTTCCTCTTATGCTCCATTAACACCAGGGCCCTGTACTTGCTGCTGTGGCTCATCTCCATGGCTTTGCTTTGCTGTGGCCTAGAAAATTCTTTCCCTGGCCAGCCTCCTGTAGCTTTGCTAACTCTGGTAGAGGGCAGGCTCCGATGTGTCCCTGGGGAAGCTCTCTCCAATCTCTCCAGGACCCCAAGCCTGCCGGGAGCCCCTCCTCAGTGCTCCTGTAGCCTCCTATTATGGACTCCCGCCTGCAGGTACCACCCTGCAGTAATGTTCACTGTGTGTCTGTCTGCTGCCCAGCCCCTCCCCAGACTGACTCAGTCATCTTTTTTCCTTTTCAGCACATACTAGATGCTTGGTAAAAATTGGGTGGGTAGGTGGGTGGGTGGGTAAAGTGAGCCAGAGTACATATTCTGTGAAGAAGGAACTCTAGACCAAGAATCAGGAAACTGTCGGGCGTGGTGGCGCACGCTTGTAATCCCAGTACTTGGGAGGCTGAGACAGGAGGATTGCAGGTTCACTGCCAGCCTCAGCTACATAGTGAGGCCCTCTGCAACTTAGTGAGACCCTGTTTCAAAATAAAGAATAAAAAAAATAGGGCTGGGGTGTAGCTCGGAGGTAGAATGCCCCTGGGTTCCATCCCCAGTACCACAAAAAAGTAAAAAATTAAAATAAAAAAAACAGGAATCAGGAAACTGGCCACCAACTGACTGTATGACATCGGACAAGTCACCTCTGTTCTCTGGGTTTATTTCCCCATTTTTAAAGTCCCTTCTGGTTCCAGCAGACTAGAATACTTGGAAATTCCAGGCAGGTGCATTGTGAATGAGGAGAGCACTCTCCTCTACTCTGAGCATGAGGGTCAGGTTGAGTGTGGAAATCCTGAGATTCCCTGCACTTGTCCCCAGCATCCTTCCCCGGGCTCTCTCTCTGTGTGGCTGCAGGTGGCAGGTGCCCTGGCTGAGGCAGGCGTGGGGCTGGAGGAGATCACAAAGCGGGTGAGCGCTGTCGCCAAGAGCATGGGTGAGTGCCAGCCCGAGGCGGGGGGATGGGACAGATCTGGGGACTGTCAGCTGCATGGGGGGTTTTTCATGTTATTCCCTGGTTGCTGAGGGGAGGCCTCCCTGGGAGGTCCCCAGGGCCTGGTGGCCTTGGGTACCAGAGCTGGGTTTTCTTTCATTACTGAGATGAAGGGTCTGGCAGCCTTGCTCAGGGAAGAGGATGCCCATGGCTAGGGTTTCCTCCAGAGGCACTGCCGTTGCCTGTCCCAGTGCCAAGAGCAGAGCAGCCATCCCTTCTGTGTCTCGTTTCTCCTAGGTACCCTGGGGGTGAGCTTGTCTTCCTGCAGTGTCCCTGGTTCCAAACCCACCTTTCAGCTCGCAGCCGATGAGGTGGAGCTGGGCCTAGGTAAGACTCTGGCCCCTTCTTCCGGCCATGCTGCCCCTCTGCCTCGAGCTCTGCCCACCTCCTAGGTCTGGGGCCATCTACCTGGTCTTCTCTGCTCACTACGCTGTCCCCTTGGTGGTCTCAATACTCCTAAGTGGGCACTTGAGGCCCAGCCCGGCCTGACCTGCCTGATTTCTACCTGTTTGGCCATCCACACCCAGGCTTCCAGGCACATGGGTCTCTGTGCACCACTCCTAGTCCTCCTGCCCGGGCCCAGACGCAGCACTTCTGCCAAGGGCTGTCCAGGCGTCACCAGGCTGCGGCTGTGAAGCTTTCCCCTTCCTCTCCTGTGCTTCCAGAGTAATGGCTGGTATCAGCCTCCTGGGGCCTCTCCCTGACTGCCTCTGGTTGAAGCGTCTTTGATTCTCGGCTATCTCTACCACCATACTGTGAGCTTCTGGACAGCAGAGACTTTTTTTGTTTTTGTTTTTGTTTTTTGGGGGGAGGGTTTGTTGATGTTGTTGTTGTTTTGATACTGGGAATTGAACCCAGGGATATTCTACCTCTGAGCTACACCCCCAGCCCTATTTTATTTTTTATTTTGAAACAGGGCCTCACTAAATTGCAGAGGGCATCACTAAATTGCTGAGGCTGGCTTCAAACCTGTGATTCTCCTGTCTCAGCCTCCCAAGTATTGGGATTACAAGCGTGTGCCACCACACCCGGCTTGTATTTTTCATTATTATGTCCATTTCTGCCCATTGCTCACATCCATAGTACCCAGTACCAAGAACTTAGTAAGTCCTTGATAAAAACATGAGGAGTGACCTGGATATTGTGGCGCATGCCTGTAATCACAGTACTTGGGAGGATTGCAGGTTCGGGGACAGCCTCAGCAACTTAGCTAGTCTCTCAGCAACTTAGCAAGACCCTGTTTCCAAATAAAATAGGGCTAGGGATGTAGCTCGGAGGTAGAATGTCCCTGGGTTCGATCCCTTACCAATAAATAAAAATAAAAAACAGAAATAAAATAGAACTGGATGTGTAGGTCAGAGATAGAACCCCTTTGAGTTCAATCTCCAGTTATACACACACACACCACACACACACACACACACACACACACACACACACACACACACACACACAGAGCCATGAGGAGTGAATCCTCAGGCCCTGAGCAAGCCAGCAGTGACCACATCTCTCTGCAGGGATCCACGGGGAAGCCGGTGTGCGTCGTGTGAAGGTAGGTGGACTCCCTGGTCCAGGCCAGCCCGAGGCCAAGGCCCCCGCCACGCAGCTAACTCCAGGCTCCCTCTAATAGATGGCAACTGCTGATGAGATTGTCACGCTCATGCTCGACCACATGACGAGTGCCTCCAATGTGTCCCGTGTGCCTGTGCAGCAAGGTGAGTGGCCTGTTGTTCCCTGTCTCTCCACTCTCCCTACCCCTCTGTCAGGGGCACCCAAGAGTCTCACTGGGTGTCACATGTACCCACAGGCTCCTCAGTAGTGCTGATGGTCAACAACCTGGGTGGCCTGTCATTCCTGGAACTGGGCATCATGGCTGATGCTGCTGTCCGCTCTCTGGGTGAGCCCACACTGGGAAGGGGACCCCCATCCCTTTGAATCTGGACATAAGAAAAGCAGCAGAGGTAGGGTCTTGCAATGGCTCAGAACATGCACTGTGCTGTCACACAAGCCCGAGTTAAATCGTCACTCTGCCGCTTAACAGCTGAGGACCTTGAGCCTGTTTTCTTGTCTATAAATTGAGAGGAATAGTAACAGTACTCGCCTTATGAGATAGTTGTGAAGATTAAATGAAACCAAGCATATGTAGCACACAGCACAGTGCCTGGAACTCAGTACTGAGACCTGTAGTTACTCACCTGCCCCTTCAGAGGGGACATCTCCAGGGAAAGTGTCATTTGGGATGTCGTTGAGAGATGCTCTGAAGAAGTCAGTGCATCTCCCTCTGACTTCAGGGCCCCAGCCTCCAAGGTCTATTCCTTCCACGATGCTCTGGGGTGGAGGGCTGGGTGAGGCATGCCCATCCCTCCCCATGGACTTCCACGCTTGGTGTTGCAGAGGGCCGCGGAGTAAAGATTGCCCGTGCCCTGGTGGGCACCTTCATGTCAGCGCTGGAGATGCCTGGCGTTTCTCTCACCCTCCTGCTGGTGGACGAGCCCCTCCTGAAACTGATCGGTGAGACCTGGAGCCCGGGGTCAACCAAGCCAGGGCTCCTTGTCACTAGGAGAGACCCCTCAGGGCTGACCCGGACAATTGGAGTTCAGACCCCGTGAAGGCACCTCTCAAAGCTTCTTCACCCTTCTCCAGCCGGGCGTGGTGGCGCACACTTGTAATCCCAGTACTTGGAAGGCTGAGATAGGAGGATCACAGGTTCGAGGACAGCCTCAGCAAGTAGGGAGACTCTCATCCACCTAGCAAGACCCTGTTTCAAAATAAAAATAAAAAAACAGGGCTGGGGGTGTAACTCAGAGGTAGAATGCCCCTAAGTTCAATCCCCAGCAGCAAGACCAAAAATAAATAAATTAATTAATTAAATAAAATAAAAATAAAATAGGGCTGGGGGTGTAGCTCAGAGGTAGAATGCCCCTAGGTTCAATCCCCAGTAATGTACACACACACACACACACACACACACACACAAAACCCTTCTCCAGCTCAACCTTGACCTGTAGGAGTTGGTATCGGGACTCTCCTCAGATCAGCCTGACCTCTTCCTCAGGGACCCTCCATGCATCCCCTGTACAGTTGGCACTCATTACACGCTTGTCGAGGTGGACTCCTTTCCTCCAGGGCTGCCAAAGAAGCCAGCCCCCAGAGTCGGGTGGGGAATCCAGGCACCATTTGATCCCTGGCTGGCCAGCTGTCTGAGCTACCTCACTGTCCCTAGATGCGGAAACCACTGCAGCAGCCTGGCCTAATGTGGCCAAGGTCTCCGTGACTGGACGGAAGAGGAGCCGCGCTGCCCCCACTGAGCCCAAGGAGGCCCCTGATTCCACTGCTGCAGGAGGTACCAGCCCTGCTTTTGGCGAAGGAGCAGGCATCTTTGGTGGCCCAGAGCTCTGACATGAGCCCTGGAGGGGACGGGGAGTACGGTGGGGTGTGCATGAGCCCCAGCACCCATAACTCCTGCACCATGGTCCAGTTTGGCCGTGAGAAGGGCCAGGAGGGCCTCTGCCCCACTGTCCTCCCTTTCTAGGCGTGGCCTCGAAGCGGCTGGTGCTTGTGCTGGAGCGGGTGTGCACCACCCTCCTGGGCCTGGAGGAGCACCTGAATGCCCTGGACCGGGCTGCTGGCGACGGGGACTGTGGCACCACCCACAGCCGTGCTGCCAGAGGTGGGTGCCAGATGGGCCGGTATGGCACACTGGGTTTTAGATTTGTGCATTTCATGAAACAGAACAATTTCCAAAACACCTAGAGGACTGTCATGGGGTTGCCACTTTTTCCTTTGCCAAGTGAGGCGATTCACAAAACCCCAGCATCCAGTTAACCTGTTTTCCTAGAGAAAAGGGGCTTTGGGCTGGGGTGTAGCTCAGTGGCAGAACACTTACCTAGTGTGTTTGAGGCCCTGGGTTCCCTGCCCAGCACCAAAAAAAAAAAAAAAAAAAAAATAGGAGCTTCTTATACTACAAATGTGGGAGGATGTTACCTCAGAAGAAAATGGAATCTTTTATACTGAACAGTAACTTAAAATACCGGGCGTGGTGGCGCATGGCTATAATCCCAGTACTTGGGAAGCTGAGACAAGGAGGATCACAGGCTCAAGGACAGCCTCAGCAAGTCGTAAGACTCTCATCAACCTAGTGATACCCTGTTTCAAAATAAAACTAAAAATAGGGCTGGGGTGTAGCTCGGAGGTAGAAGGCCCCTGGGTTCAATTCCCAGTACCACACACACCAAAAAAAAAAAAATGTATTTAGTTCCTCCTGTGGCCAGGCCCTGCTCTTATCTCTGTGGCTACAAGAGTGAACAGACAGAAATCACTGCCCTCAATACGCAATCAGTACAACGTGTAGGGTGTTAGTGCAAAGATGCCTCTGAATACCTCACCGCTCTGTCTACAGCCATCCAGGGGTGGCTGAAGGAAGGCCCGCCCCCTGCCAGCCCTGCCCAGCTACTCTCCAAATTGTCCGTCCTGCTGCTAGAGAAGATGGGAGGCTCATCTGGGGCGGTGAGTGCCGGCAGCCTCCAGGGACAGAGGTGCTGACAGGGAGGGATGGCGGCTTGGCTGGGGCCCAGGCCAGCTCCATGTGCTTAGCACTGTGGTCCTCTCCAGCTCTACGGCCTGTTTCTCACTGCCGCTGCCCAGCCCCTCAAGGCCAAGACTGACCTCCCAGCCTGGTCTGTTGCCATGGATGCCGGCCTGGAGGCCATGCAGAAGTGAGCCGGAGTCCTGTACTGTAGACCAGGGGTGTGCTGGGGGAGGAGGTTGATGGATGTCACCTGCTCCCATCCAGGCCCTGTCCCTACCCCCCGAGTGATTCCCTATAGAGAGCCTTGTCATTCTGTTTCCCTGCCAGGTATGGAAAGGCTACACCCGGGGACAGGACTATGGTATGTACTTGGGCTGTGTTCCCCCACACTTCCCCCTTTGAGCCTACAAGCTCTGAAGGCCACCCTCCATGGCAGGTCCTCTGCTCAGCTCCTCTCTCCCTCTCGTTGTCCAGCTGGATTCTCTGTGGGCAGCAGGACAGGAACTCCACGCCTGGAAGAGCCCAGGGGCTGATCTCTTCCAAGTCCTGACCAAAGCAGTCAAGGTGAGTGAGGCCGGGCCTAACCACCAGGGAGACAGGCTTGGAGCCACCAGGCTCCCGTCTCCATGTGACCTTGATAAGTTAATGACCTTCCTGTGCCTCCATTTCCTCCTCTATAAAGTGGAGATGAGTGTCTGTATCAGAAGGTGGTCACGAAGCCGGGCGTGGTGGTATGTCCCTGTAATCCCAGTACATGGGAAGCTGAGACAGGAGGATCGCAGGTTCGAGGCCAGCCTCAGCAATTTAGTGAGACCATGTTTCGAAATAAAAAAAATAAAATAGGATTGGGGGCGTAGCTCAGAGGTAGAACACCCCTGGGTTCAATTCCCAGTACCACGAACACAAAAAAAGAAGGCAGAGGGCGTGGTGGTGCATGTGTGTAATCCTAGTACTTGGGAGGCTAAGACAGGAGGATGGTAGGTTTGAGACCAGCCTCAGCAACCTAGCGAGAGACTGTTTCAAAATAAAAAATAAAAAGGGCTAGGGGTGTAGCTCAGAGCCAGGATGCCCCTGGTTTCAATCCCCAGTACCACACACACACACACAAAAGAAGGCAGTCAGGAGGCTAGAGATGTTGAGTTCACACAGTACCTGCTATGTCACAGTACCTGGGACATAGCAGGGCTTCAGTAAATGGCAGCCCCCTTCCCTACTAGTAGGTGAGAGGTGGCCTTTCCACTTGGTGACAGTATAGAAGGTGCTAGCACAGCTGGACAAGAGGCTCCTTGAGAGCACACCTGTAATCTCAGTACTTGGGAGGCTGAGACAGGAGGATCGCAAGGTCAAGGCCACTCTCTGTAACTTAGCAAATCCCTCAGCAACTTAGTGAGACTCTGTTTCAAAGTAAGAAATAAAATAGGGCTGGGGGTGGAGCTCAGAAGTAGAATGCCCCTGTGTTCAATCCCTAGTACCACCAAAAAAAAAAAAAAGAAAGGCGGAGGCCTGGTGGCCCATCCTTGAACCTACGCCCATGCCTCCTCAGAGTGCTGAAGCTGCGGCCGAGGCCACCAAGAACATGGAAGCTGGAGCCGGAAGAGCCAGTTACATCAGCTCCGCGCGGCTGGATCAGCCAGACCCTGGCGCAGTGGCGGCCGCCGCCATCCTCCGGGCCATTCTGGAGGTCTTGCAGAGCCAGGGTGTGTGACTGCCCCTCAGCCACAGCTCTCGCTGCCATGCTGAGGTATTCGTAGTCAATTCCTTCTGCCTTCCAACGGTCACCTTCCCCTCACTCACCCCAGGGCCTGTCCTGAGTTCAGCAGGAAATCCTCCACCAGGCTCCAAAAACTCCTCCTCCACAGAGGCAGTCCCTGAGCTGGAGTCGGTTGGGCCTCCAGCACTGCCCTTGCCCTCCATGGAAGGGTGGAGTCCCTGGATCCCCGCCCTGCCCCCTCCGGCCCTGGGCTTCAGTGATAAGGCATTTCCCTGAGCCAGAGCATAGCCTTTAACTGTCTGTGCTAATTTGGTTTTAAGACTTCAAACCTCTCCCTGCGAAAGGGCTTCTGCCCCTGAAACCAAGCCAGTGTGGAAAAGAAAGCTAATAAACCACATTGAAGCCATAGCACTACTGCCTGCTCTGACACTACTGCCTCCTCTGACACTACTGCCTGCTCTGAGGGATCTTTGCCCTGGCCGCAGTGAGCCCGGGCCGCCTGCCAGGCAGCGCCCCACCACCTGCGTCCAGAGGCGAGCTCTGCGGGGCTGGGCTACTTCCCCATTCCTGTTCTCTAGACTGAACACCCCACAATGGATGTGTGTAAGAGCGATAGAAAGGCTTTTCTTTCTTCTAGCATATTAACAATTTGGTGATTCTTTGGGAATCGGATGGGCATTTGGGTCACCAGAAGGAAAAGAAAGCTATATACATATATTTTTTTCGGTACTAGGGATTGAACCCAGGGGCATTCTACCTCTGAGCTACACCCCCAGCCCTATTTTTTATTCTTTACTTGAAACAGGGTCTCACTAAGTTGCGGAGGGCCTCACTAAGTATCTGAGGCTGGCCACAAACCTGCGATCCTCCTGTCTCAGCCTCCAAGTACAGGGGTTACAAGCATGCGCCACCACGTCCAGCTGAAAGCACTACATTTTAAGGCTCAGCTGTACATTAGGAACTACAGCCACACCAGCCCCCAGGTCTTTCTAGAACAATAATCGACGGCCCCTGGGCAAGCAGGAATGACTGCTGAATGGCGCCTGGTGGAGTAGAGACATCACCATACACAGCCACACCTGGCATGTCCTCAGTGGAGTGGCTCAAGGCACTGGCGGTGGACTTGAAATAGCCAGGATTTGAAATCTGATTCTGCAAGCCGGGCTTGGTGGCTCACCCTTGTAATCCCAGTACTTGGGAGGCTGAGACAGGAGGATCGCAGGTTCGCGGCCAGCCTCAGCTACTTAGTGAGGCCCTCTGCAATTTACTGAGACCCTGTTTCAAAATAAAGAATAAAAAGTAGGGCTGGGGGTGTAGTTCAGAGGTAGAATGCCCTTGGGTTTGATCCCCAGTACCGCAAAAGAAAAAAAATTGAAATCTGATTCTGCTTTAAACCAGCTGCATGAATTCAGGCCTTTATCTAACCTTGCAATGTGTAAAATCAGAAAGGTATCCATCTCACAGGGATGTGAAAGGATTCAAATGAGCCGATACAGGTGAGGCCTCTGTGCAGTCTGAATGCTCGCTCACTGGGAGTTAGTGTTTTCACTGGTGTCAGGCACCCACCCCTCCCAGGTCACCCGCTCCACCACTGTGTGGCATCTCACAAGGCCTGACTGCAGGCTGGCTTCAGCACGCACGGGTGCACATGCCCAGCAGCCGGGAGGAGGCTGGCAGCAGGCAGCAGGCAGGGACCTGTGGATCCCAACTCTGCCGTTTCCTTGCCAGGTGACCCCAGGCCAAGCACTTGTCCTTTTTTGTCATATTTTCCAGATTATAAAACAAGAAATACTTAATTTCATGAGATGAGCAAGTGGCCAGAAGTCACTAACTATTAAGGACATCCACACATACAGGAATCATATGCAATTCCACAAAGACAGTCATATGGATTTTTGGAGCAGACCTGTCCTGAGTCTTTTACAAGTTGCCCAGCTCTCATTTAACCTCAGTGTCATTTCAGCAGAAAAGGCTTTATGTTTTGTGTCCCCTGCCCCAGCCCACCAAAATTCACCTGTGGAGATTCTCACCCCCAGTGCGATGGCATTCGGAGGTGGGGCCTGTGGGAGGTGATCAGACCACAAGGGTAGAACTCTCATAAACAGGACTAGTGTTGGGCCTGCTGGTCCACACCTGAAATCCCAATACTTGGGAGGTGAGACAGGAGGATCACAGGTTTGAGGACAGCCTCAGCAATGTAGCAAGATGCTCAGCAAACTAGTGAGACCCTGTTTCAAAACAAAAACCAAAAAAAGTGGGTGTAGCTTCAAAGTAGAATGCCCCTGGGTTCAATTACCAGTACCTAAAACAAAACAAAACAAAACAAAACAAAACAAAACAAAACAAAACAAAACAGGACTAGTGCCGGGCATGGTGGCGCATGCTTGTAATCCCAGTACTTGGGAGGCTGAGACAGGAAGTTCGCAGTCAGCCTCAGCTACTTAGTGAGACCCTCTACAACTTAGTGAGATCCTGTTTCAAAACAAAGAATAAAAAATAGGGCTGGGGGTATAGCTTGGAGGTAAATGCCCCTGGGTTCAATCTCCAGTACCTCAAAAAAAAAAAAACTACACAGGACTAGCTAGTGTTGTCATTCAAGAGGCCCTGATAGCTGGGCTTGGTGGCTCATGCCTATAATCCCAGTACCTGCGAGGCTGAGACAGGAGGATCACAGGTTCAAGACCAGCCTCAGCAACCTAGCGAGACTCTCAGCAACATAGCAAGACCGTTTCAAAACAAAAATAAGACCTGGAGTGTAGCTCAGAGTTAGAATGCCCCTAGGTTCAATCCCCAGTAGTTTCCCCCCACCAAAAAAAAAAAGGCCCTGAAGTTGGGCATGGTGATGTACCATGCCTATAATCTCAGTACTTGGGAGGCTGAGACAGGAGGATCACAGGTTTGAGGTCAGCCTCAGCAACTTAGTAAGACCCTCAGCCATTTAGCAAGAGCCTGTTTCAAAAAAATAATAATAATAAAATAGGGCTGAGGATGTGGCTCAGAAGTAAAATGTCCCTGGGTTCAATCCCCAGTACCAAAAATAATAATAGAGAAAGGCCCTGGAGAGCTCTTTGTACTCTTTCCACATATGAAGTCACAGGGAGAAGATGATCCGTAAGGAAGTGCCCTCACATCTGCTGGTGCCTCGATTTCGGACTTCCAGCCTAATAAATGTGTGTTGCCTGAGCCCCCCAGTCCATGGCAGCTGTTATAGCAACCTGACCAGAAGACAGCTTTGATTCTTAAAAACCTATTTAATGGAAACCAAGCTTTATAAACAAGTGAAATGCCCACTCATATAGAACAGGGAGCTGGTCATGATAGAGGTGCCTGGCAGTCATCCCAGTGGTGCTAAAGGTTTCATATCCAGTCCCAGCCCTTCTACCAATATCTGGCAATGGGGTCCAGGTAGACAGTGAATGGGCTCTGATCTCTAGGCCTCATTCCTCCTGTCTAAGCGCAGCAGTGTGGAACCTGGGACCCAACAGGGCTTATTTGGAGAAGGCAAGAAGAGCCACATGTCAGCATTTAGGACTGGAGCAAGACTCCTCCCTCCCCACCCGGTTTCCCCTTGGGAGAAGAGCAGAGCTCGGGCTCCAGCATGCCACAGGAGGCTGGCTCAGGCCAGATAAGCAGTCACTGCGGCAGGGGCAACACCCTGGCGCGCAGCAAGAAGCACTTGTAAAGGCGGCAGTGACTCCCACGGCTCTGCTGCCACAGTGCTCCACGATGGCTTGTTTCGTTGTGGGCTGGAGAGGACAGATCAGCTGGACTAGGGCCCTGCCAGGAGGGAAGGCTGGGACTGTCCTGCCCACAGGTGGGCAGAAGGGACATAAGCCGGCAAGGGGAAGGAAAGCCACAAAACCTCTGCTACTCATCACTCTTGGGACATCTGGGGACAGGTTGTTCTTGGGAGAACAGGTTACCAGGGCTCGTAGGGCTGCCTGACGGAGACAGGCATGTAAGTCACGGGGAAAGGTCGGGATCCAGGCTCCAGCTGTAGCAGCAGCTAGAAGATGTGGAGCCATGTGGTCATGATACACATAACACAGAGTGCAGCGATACAAAACACAAGCTCAGGGCAGCCAGCCCCTGGCTCCCCACAGAGAGTGCTCCCGCCACCATCCTCTCCTTCGGTCACCTCCCCGATGCCTCTGCCCAGCAGCACACTCAGGCAGGGCGGGATGGTGACACCCTGCCTGGCAGGCCACCTAACTGAAATGCATGGCTCCAAGGGGAACGCTGGCCTCCCTCCTGGTTCACATCACGGATTGCACTTGAGTCCCGGCTTTTCTGAGCATTGGGATTTTCCACCGCATCCCTAAGAGTTTATAGGGGAAATCAGCAGGACTTGTGCAGAGCGAGCAAAGTCTTGTGCAAAAGGAGGACCTGAGAAGTCGAAGCCAAGAAGCCAAAACCACTAAGAAAAGCAGCTGAGCAGCAGGTGGCTGGAGAGAACAGGACACCGATGCAAGAAGTTTAGGCCCAGGGTCCAAAGAAAGTCTGTTGGTGAAACCAGCCGGGAGCCCGAGGTGGAGCAGAGCTTCCGAGGGAGAACAGACGCGCCGCCGACCGCTGCTGGGAGCCCCTTCCCGCTCACTCCCTGTCATGCAACAGGGGCTGGAAAGAAGGCAGACAGATGCTCGGGTTAAAACGGCCCCTGACCTAGAGGAGTCGCACCAAGTCTGAGCTGTTCACACAGACCTCCAACCTGCAGGGCGAGCCCCTCCCAAGCCACCAGATCTTTCAGGGAAGCCCCAAATCCCGGAGCCTGGTACATGCTCCATCTCCCTACAACTGGCAGAAGCCTAAATGGCGGAGAACAGGCAGGACCTGCTCAAGCGCCCACTAGCCTCGCCCCAGAGCTGGCACAGAAGTCACTACACACCCGCGCCATGCTCAGGCACTTCCGTGGGGAAGGTAAGGCCACACCTCATCCCGTGAAGCCACTGGAATCTGGGGAGGGGAATTCTGGGAGGCCCTGAGCCTAGACAGTTGAATCGTTCTCCTTGTTGGGACGTGCTGCTCTGAAAGCAGTGTCCCTATCAGCCACCCTCATTCCTCCTTCCAGAGATCTGGCTTCCCAGCAGGCTACCGGTCAGCCTTTGTGGCAAGGCCTGCACCTTTCCTGGGTGGCCCTTCTCTAGACCTGCCCTACCCCAGCCCACCCCGGGATGGGGACAAGAAGCCATACCTGTCTGTCGGTCAGGATCCCTGGCTCTGGGCGTTTCCAAGATGAAGCCAGGAGGATATAGAGAACCAGCAGCCCGAAGGCCACCACCAGCAGCCCGGTGCTGTTGGCAAAGACAGCTTCGCTGGGCAAGCTGGAGTATGGCTTGGTGGCATTTTTCCTGAAGATGATAAAACAACGTAGGCCTTTGAGAGACTTCTCCACCTGTTTTTAACCAAGGGGAGCCTGGATGCCACTAAGAGAGGGAGAGAAAATCTTGGGACTACTTGTGACCTGGAACTTTAACATACTTCCTAAGTCCTTGCCACAATACACGTCTGTGTAATGCTTTTTTTTTTTTTTGCGGTACTGGGGATTGAACCCAGGGGCATTCTACCTCCGAGCTACACCCCCAGCCCTATTTTTTTTTCTTTATTTTGAAACAGGGTCTCACTAAGTAGCTAAGGCTGGCTGCGAACACGGATCCTCCAGTCTCAGCCTCCCAAGTACTGGGATTACAAGCGTGCTATGAGGAAAAAGAAGCTCAAAGTAAACCAGGCATGGTGTTGCACGCTTGTAATCCCAGTACTTGGGAGGCTGAGACCGGAGGATCCAGGTTCGCGGCCAGCCTCAGCTACTTAGTGAGGCCCTCTGCAACTTCGTGAGACTAGGTTTCAAAATAAAGTATAAAAAATAGGACCGGGGGTGTAGCTCAGAGGTAAAATGCCCCTGGGTTCAATCCCCGGTACCACACACACACAAAAAAACCCTCAAAGTGGTGAAATCAATTCACCCGAAGTTACATAACCAGTAAATGGCCGCAACCCATTTGCTTTTCACTCCCCCATGCTGCCTCCAAAGAACGGCCTGCAGTGGTCAGGCATGCAGGCTGGAGCCTGACTGCGTACCTCATCCCAGCCCTGCCACTTCCTGGCTGTGTGTCCTTAGCAAGCTCCGTCACCTCTCTGTGCTTTGGTTCACTCACTTGTAAGTGGTACTGACATCAGCACCTGTGTTATAGGGCAACTGCGAGGGATTAGATGTAAGGTACTTAGAACAGTTTCTGACACACAGTAGGTGCTAAGTCAGCCTGATAAATATGTGCTGACCAATTTACCAACCAATTCCCCCCCTGCCAGACCAGGAATGTGCCCAACTCCTTGGGTGGGTCCTATGATCATAGAAGATTATCTTCTGAAGACCCCATTGCCTCCCCTCTGCCTTAGAGCTGGGGACCCCATAGCACTCACAAACTGAAGAAAAGCTTCTCGTTGATGCCAGAAATGACAGATGAAACGGACAGGGAGAGGATGGAGGCTCCAAAGAACACGTGGATGGGTTTCAGGAGGCTGCGCAGCCACAGGGACGCCCAAGGCAGGAGGAAGACGGCGAAGCCCAGGAACCACTGTGGACACAAGGGAGGAGGCCGCTGGCTGTACCGTGCATGGCCAAAGGCGCACCAGGTCATCCGCCTCCCCAGCGCCTCCTGTACCTCGGCTCCTTACCCAACTCAAATGCCCCGCCAGCATGGCCCCATACCACGCCTCACCCCCTCATTGTGGTCTGTCCATTTCCATTACACAACCAACAAGAACTACACCAAACACTTAGCTACAATTCCACTCTCCCAGCAGGATTGTAACAAACCCGCTAGCTCCACCTTCCTTGTCCATCTCTGCTTCCTGCCAGTCCTTGCTCAGAAATTCCTCCCTGGTACAGGACTGACATCAGAAGATAGAAATCACTTCTGGAATTGCTTCTGGTTCAGAGATGGGCGTGGGAAAGCAGAAAAGAGCTGGCTGATTACTCAGCATGGTACATGCTATGACAAAGCTGGCCCAGAGGGCTCGGGGACAGCACACTGGCAATGTGAGGGGTATAAGGAACAGGGTAAATGTGGCAGCCACCAACCTCCCACAGCCCTTTAATCTGCCAGGTCTAAGGGACGCGCCCTGCAAGACCCTCTCCAGGCAATGAGCAGAAGGAATATTTGGAGCTGATACAAGTGAAGCCCCAACTGAGGCCCAAGGCTGCCTGGACTGGGCAGTGGGAACCCAGAGGAAGGCAGAGAGAACCCACCTGGCCGGCGAAGAGGATGACGGTGGTGATGCCCAGCCAGCTGTGCAGGGAGTAGAGGTTGGCAATGCGTGAATGGTTGTGATATTTAAAGACGGCAACCAGCCCCACAACAGTGAGGATGAAGGCCACCAGGTGCAGGGCTGCGTGGAGGAGTTTCCAGGGCAGCTTGGGCCCCACCCATGACAGGGGCAGGCGGTACACCAGCGACGCTGCAGGAGAGAGCAGTCCTGGGGCTCAGCCTCCATCCTCTGTGCTCACTCACACGTCAGGGGCATCACCCTGATGTGATCCCGCACAGCCAACAAAAGAGGGAAGAAGGAAATGCTAGGAAGTTGTATTAACTCCTCAGCATCTTCTACCCTCCTGTCATGTGTGGGACAGCAGTTGGCCATGGAGGGAGGAGCGGAGGGCCAGTTAAAGAGGGAGGAGCAGCCAGGAGTGGTGGTGCATGCCTGTTATCCTAGGAGGCTGATGCAGCCTGGCCAGCCTGGCCAACTTAGAGAGACCATGTCTCAAAAAGAAATAAAAAGGGCCAGGAATGTAGCTCAATGGTAGAGCGCTTGCCTAGCATGCGTGAGGCCCTTGGTTCAATTCCCAGCATGGTGAGAAAAAGAAAAAAGAGAATACAAGCATTCAGGTAGGTCAGAGACAACACAGGTCAAAATCCAGGCTTTGCCTCTTAGCTGCTTTACCTCTTCTTTCTTTTGTTTTCTTTCCTCTGTGTGTGTGTGTGTGTGTGTGTGTGTGTGTGTGTGTGTTACTGGGGATTGAACTCAGGGCATTCTACCTCTGAGCTACACTCTAGCCCTTTTTATTTTTTTCTTTTGAACCAGTCTTGCTAAGTTACAGCTCACTGGCCTCGAACCTGCGATCCTCCAGTCTCAGCCTCCTAAGTACTATGATTACAGGTATGTACCACCACACCCAGCTAGTCTGCCTCCTTTTTGTAAATAAATTTTTTTGTTTGTTTGTGGTACTGGGGGTCCCCCCCCCCCCGAGGCATTCTGCCTCTGAGCTACACTACCAGCCCAATTTTATTTTTATTTTGAAATAGAGTCTCATTAAATTGCAGAGGGCTTCACTAAATTTCTGAGGCTGGCCACGAACCTGTAATCCTCCTGTCTCAGCCTCCCAAGTGCTGGAATGACAGGCATGTGCCATCGCGCCCAGCTTGTAAATAAAGTCTTAATGAAACACAGTCATGCTCATGTGCTTATGTATTTTCTTTTTATTTACTTATTTACTTACTTACTTACTTTGCAGTTCTGGGGACTGAACCCAGGGTCTCACACAAACTATACAAGAAGCTCTACCACTGAGCTATATCCCCAGACCTTTTTATTTCTTATTTTGAGACAGCATCTCACTTAGTTGTCCATGCTGGCCTTGAACCTGCAATCCTCCTGCCTTGGCCTCCCGAGTGGCTGGGATTACAGGCATGTGCTACCACACCTGGCCTGTTTACATAATTCTCTGTGGCTGCTCTTATAATGGCAGAACTGAGTAGTTGCAACATAGACCACATGGCTTTCAAAGCCTGAAATATTTACCATCTGGCCCTTTACAGAAAGCTCGCTGACCCCTGTCACAGAGTATCTGTGAAACTGCCCCTCTGAGATGCCCCTACTCCACCATTTCTTCCCCAAAATAACAACTGGACCCAGTGACCGCCCAACCTGCTCTACCCCACTAGCCCCAAGCCCAACATTGACAAAGGCCAGCCTTGGAAAGGGAAAGCGCTGCCCTGTCCAGGCCCAAGCCACGTCATGCCTCCCATGCCCACCTCCTACTCACCAGCTCCATAGAGCACCACCATGCCAGAAACCATGAGCACCGGGTGCCAGTTGAACATGTACAGGCTGCCATCCCAGGCAAAGCCGCCATGCCAGTACTGCATCCAGTAGGCAGTGAAGAGGACGCACATTGAGCCCAGGGACCCCAGCACAAGGCAGGACGTGTAAAACCATCCTGAAGCCATTCTGATGAAGAACTCCTAGAAGAAGCAGAAGTCACATGTCCCCGCTGGCTGGGGTGCACCCCACACCCTGACTAAAGGAAATACCAAGCCGGGCGTGGTGGCGCACGTTTGTAATCCCAGTACTTTGGGAGGCGGAGACCGGAGGATCTGGGTTCGCGGCCAGCCTCAGCTCTCTTGCTCTCTCTCTCTCTCTCTCTCTCTCTCTCCTTAGTGAGGCCCTCCGCAACTTCGTGAGACCCGGTTTCAAAATAAAGTATAAAAAATAGGGCCGGGGGCGTAGCGCGAAGGTAGAATGCCCCTGCGTTCAATCCCCGGTACCGAAAAAAAAAAAAAAAAAAAAAAGGAAATACCACTGGCCTCCCTCTTGCCTGTGGGCCGGAATCTTTTTGCTTCAGTTCCCCCGTCATCAGCCTGGGCACCACCCCCAGGAGGCTCCCGTGGCCAGGTGGGCTTGATCTCCGGTTATGAGCCATGAGTGAGGCCCCACCCCAGCGTGTGGCCGTGCACAGAACAGCAAGCTCAGGGCCATAGCTGGATGACAGGCCATGGCTGGGTCACGGCCCAGGCCCAGAACCCTGGGTAAAATACCACAAGGTAAAGAGTTACTCCCTCCCCCAACCCAGGAAAGAAGAGAGAATCAAAATCCAGGCCAGATCACAACGACCCTGACTTCCAACACAAGGCGGCCAACAGTCAGTCTGAAAGGGAAACACACTACAGGTTGGGAACACTACAGGAAGTGTTTCAGATTTCGAGATTTCTGGATTTTGGAGTATTTGCATATTGCTTATTTGGGGCACCCTGCTGGTGATCAAACATTTTTAGATTTCAAGCTGGCATGGTGGCACACACCTGTTATCCCAGCTGCTCCACGGCTGATGCAGGAGGATCACAAGTTTGAGGCTAGCCTGGGCAACTTAATGAGACCCTGTTCCAAAAATTATATAAAAATGGCTGGGGGTGTAGCTCTGTGCTCAGTGGTAGAGTGCACCTGGGTTCAATCCTCAGTACCCCGTCAAAAAAAAAAAAAAAACCCAGAGAGAGAAAGAAAAGAAAAAAAAGGGAAAGTTCTTCCTCCCCAGATGGTGAGCTCTGTGAGGATAGTGCCCACAGGGAAGCTGAGCTCAGGCCTCCTCCTGTGCCCCCTGATCCACTCCCTGACTTTTTTATTGGTACTGGGGATTAAACTCGAGGGCCTTCTACCTCCAAGTTACACCCCAGCCCTTTTGAATTATTATTATTTTTTTTTTTTTTTGCGGTACCAGGGATTGAACCCAGGGGCATTCTACCTCCGCGCTACACCCCCGGCCCTATTTTTTTATACTTTATTTTGAAACCGGGTCTCACGAAGTTGCGGAGGGCCTCACTAGGTAGAGAGAGAGAGAGAGCTGAGGCTGGCCGGGAACCCGGATCCTCCGGTCTCCGCCTCCCAAAGTACCGGGATCACAAGCGTGCGCCACCACGCCCGGCCAGCCCTTATGAATTTTGAAACCGGGTCTCCTCGATAAGTTGCTGAAGGTCTCATTAAGTTGCTGAGGCTAGCCTCAAACTTGCAATCCTCCTGTTTCAGCCTCCCAAATACTGGGATTACAGGTGTGTGCCACCACGCCCAGTTCTACTCGATTGAATGATACCCCTCAGCTGTCTCTGAGACTTCTGCTTTCTCATCCTCCGGGGAAAGTCCAGAAGAGAAAAGAGGAAACAAGAACTCATGGTATAGAAAGCAAGGGGGTTATTTTAAGATTTCCACATGTACTTGATAAACTCAGAAACCACCTTTGGTTTCAGGGCTGGTGAATGCTTACACCTCTGAGCAGCTGGCTCTTAAAAGCCAGGCAAGAGGCTGGGGGTGTAGCCTGGTGGTAAAGCACTGGACTAGCATGTATGAGGCCCTGGGTTCCATGCCCAGTACTGAAGGGGCTGGGAGTGGGGGGAAACCAGGCCAAGGACAGGACCAGCTCTGCTTCCAGCGAACCTGTGGGCAGCATGGGTCCAGACTTCAAGGCAGTCACACCCTGTCCAGTGGACTCACACAAAGAGGGCAATAATGTGGCTTCCTGCGGTTGTGGTCCTTCACTCTGAACCAGCTAACAAAGAGAAGAAATAGCCAAGATGTCCTAAGGAGAGACAACATCTGATTCATCACCTTTAGACCTAGCAGTAGGCGGGCAGAAGGGCAGCCTGGACTCCAATTCTTACAAACTGGGCACCTTGAGCAAAACACTTAGCATCTGCTGGACTTGTTCTCATCTGAAAGAAAGGCACACAATAAGAAAACTGTTTACTGAACACCAGCTATGAGCAGTAGAACCTTACACACGATCCCGTTTATTCCGTTTGACAACCTTGTAAGGAGTATCATCCCAATCTTATACAGGAGGAAGCTAAGGCTCCAAATGATTAAGTAACTAGCATTAGGACCCAGTAAGTGGGCAAGGAGTTTCAAGCCCTTGTCTGTTTTTCTTTGAGGCCAGCAGCCTGTACTTCTCCTCAACCTCAGGTTGCCAGATCAAGTGAGAAAATGTACATAAAGGCATTGTGAGAGTCAAGTGTTACAACTCTTCTTAGTTATTGCTATCATAGGATTTCATCCTAACTACTAACAAAAACTGGAAGCTGGCTGGGTGCAGGAGCATATGCCTGTAGTCCCAGCTACTCGGGAGGCTGAGACAGGACGTTCATTTGAGCTCAGTTCATTCACAAACAGACACCTGAAGCTCATGGTCCTCGTACCTGCCCGAGCCTCTCAGTAGCCTTTATTACATACCATACCATGCTATGCCATGCCATGCCAGGTATCCACCTAACCAGGAACAAACACTGGGCTCTCACAGGTGTTCCAGGTTAACGGTAATCTCTGAGAAAGGTCCAAGGGCCCAGAAAGAAAAACAAGCTTCTCTGAGAAAGGCTGGCGGGAGATAATCCTGTCACCAGCTTCATGACTCAACTACTGAGCTTAGATTCCCTACCCAACCTCAAAACTGCCTCCTCAATTCCTACAAGGGCAGAGGAAGTTTCGGATCATCAGGAGTTTGACTAACACACCCTCCACTATGGGGAAATGTTTAGTCAGCATTAAGGAGCTCTTGGTCAGCAGTCTCCATCCATCTGATAATATCTATGTCTACATTTTTTCCCTTTGTAAAAGGGAAAAGGAAATATAATCCAAAACAGACTGCATCTACATCCCTAGAAGTCCTGGATTTCTGCTCTGTGACAGGCTTAGAACAGATGGGGCACTTTCCTGATGGAGGGCAGGAGTTATATTGCTCTGCCCACAGAACACAGCATGCCCTCCTTTCTGAAAAAAGCACACACGCACGTGCACACAAAAGAAGGGGAAAAGGAAGGACACAATCAAAATTATATGCCAATGTTGAGAATGTGTTCTCATTTGTTCTAAGAGAGCAGGCTGGACTAGGACTCGGGTTGCGTTCATCCTGACTTGGTTTCTCATTCTGCCCCCCCTCTGCAGAGCCTGATTTTAAGGCAGGAGTGGGCAGACTCTTTTACAAGGACCAGATAATAAATATTTCAGGGCATTTGTCTTGGCCACAACTATGCCATCCACTCTGCTGATGTAGAAAATACTTAGCGAATGAGCCTGTGTTCCAGTAACACTTAACGGACGCTGAAATCTGAGTTTCATATGATTTTCACATGTCACAAAATATTGCCCTTTTCATTTTTTTCAATCATTTAAACATGTAAAAACCACTCAGGCAGGCCAGATTTGGCTTGTGAGTTATAGTTTGTTGACCTGATCTACAGTCTACTCTCTAACCTAATACTTTCTTCAGTTCCTTGGCAAAAAAGGATTCTCCTAGGCCAAACTAAATCAGGATCAGGCCCAGAGCTAAGAAACGAGTATCTCATTTCAGCCCTTTATCTTAAGGAAAACAAAAAACAAAACAAAAAAACTCTACTTCAAACTCTTACAATGTAACTCTTATAATTTACAACCACCAACAGACTAAGGGACAGAAAGTCAGCTTGTCGTTCCTTCACAGATGGATGGGGAAACTTTAAGAATCCTGAAACTCAGGTTTTGGGTTCAAGACTCAAACCCTTATTCTACAGAAGATCAAAAACACTACAACAAAGTGACTTGCAGAGTCACTCCTCCTAGGCTCCCAGGACTCATTTCCAAAGGTAGCTTCTGTAATGTCAGGTCTCAGGAGTGTGCAGCCCAATATTCCAGCCTGGGGGTAAGTAAACAAAGTCCTCCTGAGCACCAGGGATCACAGACCCGTCCTTCGCGGTGTCAGGTCTAACCATTCCAGCCACCCGGGGCCGATTCCCAACACCTCTGCTGGGCGCTTGCTCCCAGCTAATCTCGGGTGAAAAAGGTGTGAGGAGCTCCGCTTGCTTTTGGCGCCTTCCGACACGCGTTCGTGCCTCTTAAAACCACCACCTGTGGAAGCAAGGGCGCGGAGAACAGTGTCCATTTCCTAAAAGAGAAAACTGAAGCCGATTGGGAGGGTCCTGAGAGCAAGAAGCGAGGTAGAAACGGAGCCAGCACTCGAACCCAGGTCCCTCAACTCCCGGCCGGGACGCTTTCTCACCCCTAACCACCGTGGGACGCGACGGGGCCGGGGTGTCCGGGACCCGCCTCTCGCCGCCCGAGCTGCCACTCCTTAGGATCTTGGAAATTGGAGCTCGGACTCTCGGACGAGCCCGCCTTCAGCTGGCACGGCGGCCGGGGGAGCCGGCGCGCGCTGTTATAGGCTCGCGGCACTTCCGGTCGCGCGCGCGGCCCCCTGGGAAATGAAGTCCGCGGCTGAGGCTCGTCCGCCACCTGCGCGCCAAGGTGCCCGGCCCCCGATCCGGGGCCTCAGTGGCTGTTTCTTCCCCCAGCCCGGGGGTCAGGCCCTAGGAGTGTCGGGATCGCGTCGGCCCAGCCCCTCGCCCCCTATCCCGAGGGAGCGGAAACGTTCGGGCCGATGCCAGGCCTCCCACCAGGGGCTGGCCCGCGGCGAGGTGGCGGAAGCCGTGGGTGGGCGCCTCGGTCCGCGCCAGGCGACGCTGGGAGGGCCCGGGAAAGCGCAGGCCCCAACATGGCGGCCGGGCTGGCCGTGGAACGGAGAGGAAGCCTTAGACCAGGGTGCCCACCGAGCCCGCCTCCGCCACCCACTTCCGGAACTTGAAGCCGGCTTCCGGAAGCCAGGATGGTGTCGCCATGACAACCCGCGTCGGTGCTTTGAGGTGAGCGTCGATGATGAGTGGGTAGAGGGACCAGAAATCAGAATTTTTTTTTTTCGCGGTACTGGGGGTTGAACCCAGGGGCATTCTACCTCCGAGCTCCACTCCCAGCCCTATTTTTAATTCTTTATTTTGAAACAGAGTCTCACTAAGTTGCGGAGGCCTCACTAAGTAGCTGGGGCTGGCCGCCTCCCAAGTACTGGGTTTACAAGCGTGCGCCACCATGCCCGGCTAGAAATCAGAATTTTTGTTGTTGTTTTTGGTTGTCTGGGCTCTTTGCTAAGACAACCCCATTTTTAAGTGGATTGGGAAGGGCGAGGAAAACTGCCCTCGGAACAAAGGGAAGGCGGAAGGCAGTGGAGATCTGCTGTGAAGAGCGCTTCTTTCCCTGGCCATCACCGCCGCTCTAAACCGGAGGGGACGAGCATCCGCGTCGGGAGAGCGATGTGTGTTTCTAGGGACGGATCCTCCTAACAGCCCTCGGCGGAGGCCGGTGAAGTGATGCGTTTGGCCTCACCCCTAGCTAGGAATTCCCGCTGTCCTCATTTGCGACCTGGAGGAACGTCGAACTCCAACCTGGTGTCCTTGCCTGAAGCTTGGAGATTCTTTCCTACCTTGCAGAGTTGTTGCGAGGATTAAAGGAAATTATCTTGATTAGCAAGTTGACCCTGGTACCGATTAATGAATGAGAAAGCCCAGAGAAGCCACATCCCTACATACAGTAAGGTGGGACTTCACCAGGTGAGGTGGAGAGGGGCCTTAACCTTACAGAACCCCTATGCAAAATAGGGATTCTAGACATTAAAATGGCTACTTGTCAAGATAATCCTAGGATTAAGTAAGGCTATAAATATGAAGAGTTCAAAATTGTAAAACATCGTACATATGTTGTCACTCTAACACTTTAAAGCATTTTGAAATTGTGTGTGTGTGTGTGTGTTTTGCTGGGGATTGAACTCAGGGGCATTCTAAGTCCTTTCTGCACCCCCAGCCCCATTTTATTTTTAGGTTTTTTTTTTTTTTTTAACAGGTTCTCTCTAGATTGTTAAATTCCTGAAGCTGGCCTCAAACCTTTGATCCTCCTGTCTCAGCCTCCCAAGTACTGGGATTATAGGTGTGCCTCACCACACCCGGCTTGAAATTTTTTTATAGATTTGATCTAGCTGGAGGGTCACAGAGCAACTTGTGGGTCTGAAATGTATGAAAATATAGGCCCCTCCTCTTGCTTGGTTGCTACCGTGTTGCCATAACATAACCTTACAGTTTTTCAGGAAAGCATCATTTCCTCTTAGCTCTTTCTGCCAGCACTACTTCCCACTTTTCCTGTGTAGACATTTTCCCCATCTAGTTATATAGCAGTGTACCAAGTATGTAAGAGGCAGCTTAGTGCAGTAGTTAAAAGCAGACTCTGCAGACTGCCCAGATCAGAAATCCAGTTCTGCCACTTATTAGTTATGTGACCTTAGACAAATTATTTTATTTCTCTGGGCCTCAGTTTTCTTATCTGGAAAATTGGAAAGTAAATGTATCTTCTACCTCATGAAGTTTGAATAACGTTAGTGTTTAGAGCAGTCCCTGGAACACTGCAAGTGATATATAAGGGTTTGTTGCTGCTATTACTACTACATGACCTGGCAGTCACTCTTCTCTATAGTACCCCTAGATATTTTGGCTAGAAAGAACTCTGCGTTTAGAAGGGTCGAGGCATGAAGAAAGATTTGAGTGTGAGGGTCCCTAGAAGGAATGACAAGTTGTGGTTTTTTGGTTGTTTTTGTTAACTAATGTTAACATCATCCTTTTTTTCTTTCTTTTTTTTTGTGGTACTGGGGATTGAACCCAGGGCATTCTACCTATGAGCTATATCCCCAGCCCTATTTTTTATTTTTATTTTGAAACAGGATCTCACTATATTGCAGAGGGCCTCACTAAGTTGCTGGGGCTAGCCGCGAACCTGCGATCCTCCTGTCTCAGCCTCCCAAGTACTGGGATTACAAATGTGCGCCACCACGCTCAGCTCCCAATCATCTTGAATTGTGCCTGGCATACGGTAGGTGCTCAGTAAATGTTTATTGTATTAATGGATTTCCAACTTTGCCTCTTTTTTGTCCCAACAGGTCCCCGGCTTAGAGCAAGCGAAACAGCTCTTGATTTGAAAGAACTGACACGTCTCCCTCAGTGGTAGAGACAGAACCAGGAGCTGTTTTCTGGGAAATTGTGGAATGTGCCCTTGGCTGCCCAAGAAAGCAGAAGGAAGATGCTCCAGACCAGTAACTACAGCCTGGTGCTCTCCCTGCAGTTCCTGCTGCTGTCCTTTGACCTCTTTGTCAATTCCTTCTCAGAGCTGCTCCGAATGGCTCCAGTCATCCAGCTGGTGCTCTTCATGTGAGTCCAGGGCGTGGGAAGCCGAGCTGAAGGAGTTTGAAGGCCCTAACAATCATGACTTAGCATTTATAGCACTTTGTTAGTAGATATAGTAGATATAGAGGGAGTATATCTCAGTGGTAAAACTTGTACTTAGCATGTGGGAGGCCCTAGGCTCAATCCCCAGTACTACATAAAATAAATAAATAAAATTATTATCAGAGAAATAGCAGGAAAATAAAACTTGACATTGTTTGATTTCTCCATGGTAGATAGACATAGTCACAGGTCCTGTTTTTTGTTTTTTGTTTTTTTAGCAGTGGTACCGGGGATTGAACCCAGGGGCATTCTACCTCCGGGCTTCACCCCCAGCCCTATTTTTTATTCTTTAGTTTTGAAACAGGGTCTCACTAAGTTGCAGAGGGCCTCACTAAGTAGCTAGGCTGGCCGCGAACCCAAATCCTCCGGTCTCAGCCTCCCAAGTACTGGGATTACAAGCGTGCCCCACCACGCCCGGCACAGGTCCTGTTTTTATATACTTCTTTTGTGTATGTGGGACTGGGGATTGAACCCAGGGGTATTCTACCTCTGAGCTACATCCCCACCCTATTTTATTTTTTATTTTGAAACAGGGTCTCACTAAGTTGCTGAAGCTGGCTTCAAACTTGAGATCCTCCTGTCTCAGACTCCTAAGTACTGGGATTACAGACATGCACCACTATGCCAGGCCTGTTTTTATATACTTCTAACAAGGGTTAGAGAGCAGTTCACATAGGAAATGAGGGTCTACTCAGTCTGTCATTTTGTTCATCTGTAAGTAGAAATATTGTCTTTGTCAGGAAAGACAATGTTTGTTCATTTAACAGCAAGTTAAATGAACAATTGCAATAATATATATGAATCCAGCTGGGCATGATGGTACACGCTTGTAATCCCAGTACTTGGGAAGCTAAGAAAGGAGGTTCGAGGCCAGCACATGGTAACTTAGCGAAACTGTTTCAAGATAAAAAATAAAATCGGGCTGGAATTGTAGTTCAGAGGTAGAACACCTCTGGGTTTAATCCCCACTTCCACGAAAAAATTAAAATAAATAGTAATATATATGAATCCCATAGGATGGAAACTGTTGGCATTTATCCCCCACAATGATTTACAGACTCGAGACAATTTACAAGCTGGAAACCACAGTTCTGGAATGAACTTCCTTCATTCGAGGAGTATCTATTGACCCAGCAGCCAGTGCTCTGGTAGCAAGTTCCTGCTCTCAGGGGGTTTTATTCTCCTGGAGCCAGACAATGACTGTATAAAGCAAAATAAGATAATTTCATATAGTGACATCATACAGTGGATGTAAAGCAGCTGTGGTGTGGAGGAAGGCTACTTTCGTTAATGGGGTTTCAAGAAAGCCTTTCTGAAGAGGGGACTTTGCACTGAGACTTGGCTGGCATGAAGGCACTAGCCATAGCCAGGCAAAGATAAGGGAAGTACATTGTTATCTCGCTACGTGAAACTGGCCGGTCCAGGTTACCCATGTCAGGTCCAGGTCTGGTATTTTCTGGAGATGGGAAAGAAAGAAGCTCCTCAAAAGTGTCTGGCAGCCGGGCACAGTGGCACACGCCTATAATCCCAGTACCTGGGAGGCAGGTTCAAGGACAGCCTCAGCAAGTAGTGAGACTCTCATCAACCTAGCGAGACTCTGTTTACAAACAAACAAACAAACAAAAAATAAAACAGGGCTGGGATGTAGCCCAGAGGTAGAATGTCTCTGGGTTCCATCCCCAGTACCACAAAAAAAAAAAAAGTGTCTGGTAGCCGGGCACAGTGGCTCATGCCTATAATCCCAGTTCAGTAGGCTGAGTCAGGAGGATTGTAAATTTAAGGCCAGCTTCAGCAACTTAATGAGACCCTGTCTCAAAATAAAAAAGACTGGGGATGTAGTTCAGTGGTAGAGTGCCCCTAGGTTCAGTCCCCAAGACTGTGCGTACACACACACACACACACACACACACACACACACACACACATAGTATCTGTATTGAGTTAGAGTGTCAGAGCGGGAAAGCCTTGTCTATACACTGCACCTTAGTGGGTAGTTTTAGTTACGCATCATTTGGGTTCCAGAGCCCATGCTATTGGTGGGGGTTTCAGGTGACCGTATCACAGGGAAGGAAAGACCTCATGGTATCCCTCAGGACTTAGGACCAGCTCTTAGACCACCACACAGGCCTCCATTTGGCCGTGTTCTATTTTATATGTCTGCAGCATCCAGGACATTGCAATCCTCTTCAACATCATCATCATCTTCCTCATGTTCTTCAACACCTTCGTCTTCCAGGCTGGCCTGGTCAACCTCCTGTTCCATAAGTTCAAAGGGACCATCATCCTGACAGCGGTGTACTTCACCCTCAGCATCTCCCTTCACATCTGGGTCATGGTAAGAGCAGAGCTCAGAAGTCCCAAATCTTTACAGATCTGGGGATCTCTTTTCTCTGGGAACCCAGCAACATTCATTAACATCACACAGACGTCTTGGTAGGAGACAGGTGGAAAGAAAGTGTCCTGGGCTGGAGCACTAGGCACGTGAGTTTCATAAGGCACTTTTTGCCCAACCTTTTGTATTGAAGAGCAGGCTTATCCAAGACTCTTCCAGAACAGTTTACTTTTACCCCAAACAGGCCTACCAGGGCTAAAACATTGTCTATTAGGGCAGATGGGTGTTGATATGAGTATTCTTAGGCATCAGGGTCCCATCACTAATGTTATATAGGTAGTGGATGTTTCTGGAAAGTAGCCAAACCAGAGTGCTGCTGGCCCATTAGCACTTCATGCCCCCTGCTGAGTCGCAGTCACTTAACCAGGAGAACCAATTCCTGGATGCCGCCCTTGGGCCACAGAGGCTGAAGATCAGATCCAGATTGAGATTTCTTCTGCTTCACAAATTCTTCCATCTCTCTAGGAGTGTCCTGTGTCTCTCATGTACTCATTTTGATGGAATACATTCAAACCTCAGGGTCAGCTGGGCGTGGTGGCGCACGCCTCTAATCCTAGTACTTGGGAGGCTGAGGCAGGGTGTGGTGGCACACGCTTGTAATCCCAGTACTTGGGAGGCTGACACAGGAGGATCGCAGGTTCGCAGGTGGCCAGCCTCAGCTACTTAGCAAGGCCCTCTGCAACTTAGTGAGACCCTATTTCAAAATAAAGAATAAAAAATAGGGCTGGCGATATAGCTCATAGGTAGAATGCCCTGGGTTCAATCCCCCCCAAAAAAGAAAGAAAAAAAGGATGATGTTAACATTAGTTAACAAAAACAACCAAAAAACCACAACTTGGTTCAATCCCCAGTACCTCAAAAATAAATTAATAAATTAATTAATTAAAAAATAGAGCTGGGGGTGTAGCTCGGAGGTGGAATGCCCCTGGGTTCAATCCCCAGTACTGCAAAAATAAATAAATACATAAATATGTAAATAAATAGGGCTGGGGTTGTAGCTCAGAGGTGGAATCCCTCTGGGTTCAATCCCCAGTACCACAAAAACTTTTTAACCAAACAAACAAAAAACCTCCAGGTCTGCAGTCACTTGTTGCTGGAGCTGCCTTCTCAGCTAGACCTTCTGAGGTTGCCCCTGTGGTCCTGTGGAGAGAAGCAGAGCACACAGGGAGGAAGCAGGGCAGTGCTGAGGTCTCAAGGCCCTTCCTGCAGGGGATTCTGTGCTCTGGGACCCAGCACCAAAATAGGTCCCGGCTTTGTACTGTAAAGCTGTTGATCTCATTACACCCGGAGCCACGGAAGCCTTTATGTGACAAGAGCTGAGCCTGAGATTTTCAAGGCAAGACAGTGACTGGCTGAAGTCCTCAGATGACATATCATCCTTTCTCCTTGGCACAGGCAATGGAAAGAAAGGGGATAAATACTTCAGTTCAAGCTTCCTCCCTCCCTTTTAAACGGTATTTATTCCCTTTACAACCAAAAAAAGGGAGCTTGAGGCTCCTTTGAGAAGCACTTATTGGGCTTGTCAAAAGATGAAAGGAGGGGAGATTAGCTCAATTTCTAACCAAGTAGCATCCCTGCAGCTATGCGAGTCATAGATGTCAGGGCCTCGTGCAGCCGTTAACCTTTCCCTTTCTCCTCATACCTCCTTCAGAACTTACGCTGGAAAAACTCCAACAGCTTTGTATGGACAGATGGACTTCAAACGCTGTTTGTATTCCAGAGGCTAGGTAAGGATTACACAACCTCAGGCCCGCTTGGGTCCCAGATCTGTCTCTGGCAGTGAGGGCCTTGATCCTGGCTTCCCAGCCTCTCACAGCTGCGCTGAGATGGTTGGGACAGCCACACCAGGAACAGAAGCCATTACTGCCCTCTGCCCTTGCAGGGAGCCGTGGGAATCCAGGAAGCAGGCCGCAGCCTGGTGAGCTTCTGTTCCCACCCTGCAGGGAGAGCTCAGGACCATGCCTGAGGCTGCTCCTCTGCTCTCGTCCTCAGCGGCAGTGCTGTACTGCTACTTCTACAAACGGACAGCCATGAGACTGGGCGACCCGCGCTTCTACCAGGACTCTCTATGGCTGCGCAAGGAGTTCCTGCAAATCCGAAGGTGACCGCTTTCTGTCACACTGATGGACGCCTTTCCTTCCTGATAGAAGCCGCCTTTGTACCCACAGGGAGGGTTGGCCTTCTGCACCAGTAAACAGCTGGACTTCCCTAGGACAGGCGCAGGCCAGTTGTGTTGAGCATTCAAGGAGGAAGACCTATCCCTCTTGTACATTACAGTGTTCCCCAGCAGATCCCAGCCCGCCTTGCCCACCTCGGTTCTGTGTTCCCCAGCAGATCCCAGCCCGCCTTGCCCACCTCGGTTCTGTATTCCCCAGCAGATCCCAGCCCGCCTTGCCCACCTCGGTTCTGTGTTCCCCAGCAGATCCCAGCCCGCCTTGCCCACCTCGGTTCTGTGTTCCCCAGCAGATCCCAGCCCGCCTTGCCCACCTCGGTTCTGCCCCTTTCCTTCCTGTCTTGCTCGGTCCCCCTCATTCTCTCCCACCACTCCTTCCCGCTGGCTCCACGGCCCTCACCCTTTGAAACTTTTTGTTGAGCTTGGGACAGGAGTCTCCCAGCCCCCACTTTCCTGGCATTACACTTGAGTGACTGAAGGATGCAGAGTGATAGCTCTGTGCTCCTGACTGATCACCCCGTAGACATTTAGATTTTATACCCAAGGTACTTTTTAAATATTTTATAAATAGGAAATAAATTGAATTCTTTTTCATAAGTGGTGGAGTCTGTCTTGTTAGATCTCTCTGTGGTTAAGAGGAGTACCAAGTCCTAGCCTCAACATCTACCTGACCTGCTGGGTAGATTGAACTGTAGACCAAATCCAGGTAGTTATTAGTCCATTAGGAGACAAGGTATTTCTGCAGAAATTCAAGATGTGATCTGCTGCCTCACCCCACCCCTGGAGTTCTAGACATCTGTGCTTCACTCAGATGCTGTCTCCTTATCAGAGACAGACTGCTCTACGAGAGTACAATTCTCCTTAGCCTGGTTTTTTTTTTTTCTTTTTGCAGTACCGGGGATTGAACCCAGGGGCATTCTACCTCCGTGCTACACCCCCGGCCCTATTTTTTATACTTTATTTTGAAACCGGGTCTCACAAAGTTGCAGAGGGCCTCACTAAGTAGTTGAGGCTGGCCTCGAACCCGGATCCTCCGGTCTCCGCCTCCCAAGTACCGGGATTACAAGCATGCGCCACCATGCCCGGCTCCTTAGCCTGTTTTGACAGATGACATTTTTAAAATTCATGTGCTGAGCTGGGCATGGTGGCACACACTTATAATCCCAGTACTTGGGAAGCTGACACAGGAGGATTGCATGTTCAAGGACAGCCTCAGCAAGTAGTGAGATTCTCATCAACCTAGCAAGACCCTGTTTAGAAATAAAAATAAAAATAGGGCTGGGGGTGTAGCTCAGAGGTTGAATGCCCCTGGGTTCAATACCCAGTACCACACACACACAAAAAAAATTCATGTGCAGCCGGGTGTGGTGGTGCATGCTTGTAATCCCAGTACTTGGGAGGCTGAGACAGGAGGATCTGGGTTCGCGGCCAGCCTCAGCTACTTAGTGAGGCCCTCCGCAACTTAGTGAGACCCTGTTTCAAAATAAAAAGAATAAAAAAATAGGGCTGGGGGTGTAGCTCAGAGGTAGAATGCCCCTGGGTTCAATCCCCAGTACTGCAAAAAAAAAAAAAATTCATGTGCTGTTTTCTGTAGCCAGAATAATATCTAACAAACCACCAGCCGACTTCACTGGTAAATAACAATAACCAGTTACTTGCCCCCCCCTCCAAGTCTTGGGGTTCAGCTGATCTGGGCTGGGTCCAGGTGACTTCAACTGGACTTGCTCACATGTCTGTCTGTGGTCAGCTGTGGGTTGGTCAGGCAGCATAATGATCTTGGGGTCCTTTAACTGTTGGCTAACCTAGGATGACCTCAGGTGGGGTGACAGGTTACTCATCTCTGGATCATATGATTCCTCCTGCTGACTAGCCTGGCAGAGGAGTGGGAGAGAACAAGCCCCAGTGTGCAAAACCATTTCAAGCCTCTGCTTAGGCTCCCACTGGTTAAAGCAAATCATGTGACTGGGGCCTTGTGGGAAGCAGTACAAAGTTTCAAGGCAAAGGCATGAGTAAATGCTGGGGTGTAACGGAGTGGTGGAGCATGTGCTGGCATGCATAAGGCCCTGGGTTCAATCCCCAGCAGAAAAACAGAAAAAGAAAAGGCATGGATACAGGGAAGGGTGAAGATCAGAGATCATTGCTTCAATCAGTACATCACACCAGACAGCTGCTCTGTGACCCTTCTGCATAGGGGATTGCAAACTGTGAAGGGCCAGATAGCGAATATTTTAGATTTTTTTTTTTCAGTACTGGGGATTGAACCCAGGGGCATTCTACCTCCGAGCTACACCCCCAGCCCTATTTTTTATTCTTTATTTTGAAACACGATCTCACTAAGTTGCGGAGGGTCTCACTAAGTAGCTGAGGCTAGCTGGGAACACGGATCCTCCTGTCTCAGCCTCCCAAGCACTGGGATTACAAGCGTGCGCCACCACGCCCGGCATATTTTAGATTTTGAGGGTACAGATACTCGGTTCTGACACTGGAGCATGAAAGTAGTCATAGAGGATATGGTACATGAATGAATGAACATGGCTGTGTTCCAATAAAACTATAGACACTGAATTTGTGTGTGTGTGTGTGGTACTGGGGATTGAACCCAGGGGCATTCTACCTCCAAGCTACACCCCCAGCCTTGTTTTTATTATTTTGAAACAGGGTCTCACTAAGTTGCAGAGGGTCTCACTAAATAGTTGAGGCTGGCTGATCCTCCTATCTCAGCCTCCCAAGTACTGGGATTACAAGCATGCGCCACCACGCCCGACTAGACACTGAAATTTTAACTTCACATAATTCTCATGTGTCTCAAATAATTTTCCTTTTGACTTTTTTCAACCTTGTAAAAATGTCAAAACAATTCTTAACTCTAAAGGGCTAAACAAAATAGGCTGGACTTAGCCCCAGGCCATAGTTTGTGGACTTCTGCCATAGTTTGTAGGAGCCTGGAATAATTCTGTGAGAAGAATATAGGTAAACAGATGTCAAGATTGTGACATGCATTCAAAAGGGACAGGTCAGCCAGGCACTGAGGTGTGCATCTGTATCCCAGCTACCAAAAAGGTTGAGGCTGGAGGATCTGTTGAGCCCATGGTTCCAGACCAGCCTGGGCAACATACCCCCCCCCAAAAAAAAGATAGAACATTCACATAAAATGCTTCGAAGAAAACCACCATCTACATTTATTATACCTTTATCTGTGAAAAAGGATGAACAATATCTTGATTTTGAATCTTTTCATACAGCTCTTACAGGATATTGTAATCCTTTACTCATCACAATCTCCTTTTTATTTTTTTTTAACCCAGGGACATTCTACCTACCTCTGAACAATGCCCCCTTTTTATTTATTTATTTACTTTTAAATAGGATCTTGGTAAGTTACTGAGGCTGGCCTCAAACCGGTGATCCTCCTGTCTCAGGCTCTCAAACACTGGGATTACGAACTTATACTACCATGCCTGGTATACAATAGGCAATTTTCTGCCTGGCGTGGTGGTACACACCTGTAATCCCAGTACTTGGGAGGCTGAAACCCAAGGATCACAGGTTCAAGGACAGCCTTGGCAACTTAACAAGGTCCTCAGCAATTTAGTGAGAACCTGTTTCAACATATAAAATAGAGCTGGGGGTGTAGCTCAGAAGTAGAATGCCCCTGGGTTCAATCCCCAGTACCAAAAAAAAAAAAGGTTATTTTCTGTGCCCCAAAATGAATCAGAACTAGATTATTTCTTATTGTCTTTACAGCTAGCAAGTACAACCAATTACCTGTTTCTTCACAATATTCATGGCACCTTCTGGCCCTATGAGTCTCTGGGATGTATGTGTGTGTTTTTTCCTTAATAGCTAATACATTCATATGCTATAAAACTCAAGTTATAAAAAGGTTTAAACCGTGTACACCTGTAATCCCTGCTACTCAGGAGGCTGAGGCAGAAGGATCATAAGTTCAAGGCCAGCTTGTGTAACAGAGCAAGACTTCATCTCAAAAAAATAAATAATAAAAAGGTTCATAGGGCTGAGGACGTAGCACAGGGTAGAATACTTGCCTACCATGCACAAGGCCCTGGTGGGATCCCCAACACTGCATAGATAAATAAATGAATGGTTTTATGTGGTCATCTTCCCACTGTCTCTCTCAGTTACTTGCATTTCTTCTCCTCTCCTTGACTATATTATATACTTTTTTTAAAATTGTGGTGCTGGGAGCCGGGCGTGGTGGCGCACACTTGTAATCCCAGTACTTTGGGAGGCGGAGACCGGAGGATCCGGGTTCGCAGCCAGCCTTAGCCCAACCTCTCTCTCTCTCTCTCTCTCTCTCTCTCTCTCTCTCTTTCTCTCCTTAGCAAGGCCCTCCGCAACTTCGTGAGACCCAGTTTCAAAAGTATAAAAAATAGGGCCGGGGGCGTAGTGCGAAAGTAGAATGCCCTTGCGTTCAATCCCCGGTACCACAAAAAAAAAAAATTGTGGTGCTGGGAACGGAACCCAGGGCCTCATGCACACTAGGCAAGCGCTCTACCACTAAGCTGTGTCCCCAGTCCTTATATACCTCCAATAGTCAATGTAATAACCTTTCAGAAATATTTTTATAAGCTGGGTATAATGGCACACACCTGTAATCCCAGTAATTGGGAGACTGAGACAGGAGGACTGCAGATTCGAGGACAGCCTTGGCAAGTAGTGAGACTCTCAGCAACCTAGTGAGACCATGTTTCAAAAACAAAACAAAGCCAGGTATAGTGGCACATGCTTGTAATTCCAGTACTTGGGAGGCTGAGACAGGAGGATTGCAGGTTCGCAGCCAGCCCCAGCTACTTAGTGAGGCCCTCTGCAACTTAGTGAGACCCTGTTTCAAAATAAAAATAAAATAGGACAGGGGTAGAGCCTGGAGGTAGAATCCCCAGTACAAAAAAAGGGGAGTCTGGGGGTGTAGCTCAGAGGTAGAATGTCCCTGGGTTCATTCCCCAGTACCACAAAGAAAAAGAAGAAAAAAGGAATTTGTGTGTGTGTGTGTGTGTGTGTGTGTGTGTGTGGTACTGGGGATTGAACCCAGGGGCATTCTACCTCTGAGCTACACCCCCAGCCCTATTTTTATTCTTTATTTTGAAACAGGGTCTCACTAAGTTGCAGAGGTCTCACTAAGTAGCTGGGGCTGGCTGCGTAGCTGAGGCTGGCCGCAAACCTGTGATCCTCCTGTCTCAGCCTCCTAAGTACTGGGATTAGATTACAAGTGTGCGCCACCATGCCCGGCTGAAAAAAGGAATATTTTTACAAAGAAAAAGTTGCCATAATCCTACCTCGGTCATGTATTTCAAATCCTTGACAATATGTGTATACATTTTATACACACTTGTGATTATGGGGAATAGGCCACAAAATATTTTGCCTGTTATTTTTTACACTGTGATATATAACAAAAAACATGTATTTGTTCTCTGCCCTATTCCTAGCACATAGCTCCTAAAACCCTTGGAATCTCCAAAGTGGTGCCTTTTTGTATGCCGACGAGTTGATGTAGCTGGGGATTCCTGGATTGCCTCACAAGTGGGCTGGCTGCCAGGGTACTAACCTTGTGAGCAGAGGGTTGGTGCTTTCAGCACCACCCCTGATCTCTGGGGAGAGAAAGGGGCTGGAGATTGAGTTAATCACCAATGACCAATGATTTAGTTACTCATGAAAACCCTAAACCACAGGGTTCAGAGAGCCTTCAGGTTGGTGAACACACCAGGATCCTGGGAGTGTAGCGCCCCCGCCTGGACAGGGCATGGCAGTTCTTCTCCTGTTTCCCACACTTTGCCCTGGGCATCTCTTCTGTCTGGCTCTTCCTGAGTTGTACCCCTTATCCTAAATCAATAATCTAGAAAGTAAACTATTTGTCTGAGTTCTGTGAAATGAAGCAATTATGGTAAAACTAGATTGCAATAATGCGGGGGATGCAGCTCAGTAGATAGAGCACTTGACTAGTACAGGCAAGGCCCTGGATTCCATCCCCAGCACTGCAAAAAAATAAAAATAAATAAAAAATAAAAGATACTATAAAACTCTTCAAGCAAATACCAGCCGGACAACTTCTCAAAAGGAGATAAGACAACAACCCCAGGGATGCTCATGAGATAAGGAATACTTTGGGCCTCTAAAACCCAAGTCTGGCTTCTATATCTGACTTAACATTCTCCTGATTATTAGATAAACTTTCTGGGATGCATGTTTGACCTGGTGAATGAGCCATAGTTTGACAAAGAACAGACTCCTGACTTGACTAATCTTCGTGATAAGAATTCAGTGAGATACAAGATACTCTCTCAGTCCACTGGTCAAAATTCCCCTTTACCTTAGCCCACCTATGTAATGCCCCCACCAGTGTATTCACTGAATGTGTTGATTTACAATTACCTTTGTTCTCTGTCTATGAAAGTTATTCAAACTTCTCTTTCTTTGGAACTTCTCTTTCTTCTTGTTCTTTGGAACAAGTTGCCAGGGCAACTTGAATCTGTGCTCCTGGGCCTAGGTCCCTCATATTTGGCTCAGAGTAAACTATTTTCTTATTTCCTTTAAAGGTGTGTCAACAATACTGTGAGCTAGTCTAACAAATTATTGAACTTAAGAAGAGAATTGTGGGAAGCCCTGACCTATAGCCAGTGGGCTAGAAGTACCAGAGATAGGGACCTGTGATCGGCATCTAAAAATAGGGGACAGCCTGTGGACTCTGATGCTGGCTCCAGCTAGGTAGCATCAGAATTGAACTGTAGACACTTGGCTGGTGTCAAAGAAGTAGTCGCTGTAATAAAAAGCCACACATTTGGTGTCAGAAGTGAAGTGTGCGTGTAGAAGAAATGGGCTTTATTTTCCCTTTTATTCTCTTACAAGTAGGAATATCTTTTATGACATGACATAAATTGACTCCTAAGGACAGTTGATTTCCAAAGTTCAGAGGAAGGAAATGAGCACTTGAAAAGTGCTTAGAGGCCAGGCATGCCGGTGCACACTTGCAATCCCAGTACTTGGAAGGCTAAGACAAGAGAATTGCAGGTTTGAGGCCAGGCTCAGCAATTATGCAAGACCTTCAGCAACTTAGCAAGACCCTGTTTCAAAATAAAATAAATGAGCCGGGCGTGGTGGCGCATGCTTGTAATCCCAGTACTTTGGGAGGTGGAGACCGGAAGATCCGGGTTCACAGCCAGCCTCAGCTCTCTCACTCTCTCTCTCTCTCTCTCTCTCTCTCTCTCTCTCTCCTTAGTGAGGCCTTCCGCAACTTCGTGAGACCCGGTTTCAAAATAAAGTATAAAAAATAGGGCCGGGGGCGTAGCGCGGAGGTTGAACGCCCCTGCGTTCAATCCCCGGTACCGCAAAAATAAATAAATAAATAAAATAAATGAGCTGGGCGTGGTGGCACACTCTTGTAATCCCAGTACTTTGGAAGGCAGAGACCGGAGGATTTGGGTTCGCGGCCAGCCTCAGCTCTCTCTCTCTCTCTCTCTCCCTGTCTCTCTCTCTCTACCTAGTGAGGCCCTCCGCAACTTCGTGAGACCGGTTTCAAAATAAAGTATAAAAAATAGGGCCGGGGGTGTAGCGCGGAGG
>PVJS01017008.1:0-35000 GCA_004027185.1 Glis glis | reverse complement strand
AGACATCATTTTGCCTGATTCCAAATTGTTTTACAAAGCTATATTATTCAAAACAGTATGGTACAACATAAAAGCACACACATAGACCAGTGCGACAAAATAGAGCTCAGTAATAAACCCAAGCATATACAGTAAACTAACTGTCAACAAGGACACCAGGAAGACACAATGGGGGAAAGGATTGTGTCTTCAATAAAAAAAAAAAAAGAAATTCTGGGAAAACTGGGTATCCACATCCAAAAGAATGAAATTGGATTTTACTTTACATCATACACAAAAATAAACTCTAAATGACTTGAGGACTTAAAAAATAAGACCAGAAATCATAGCAGTTTCAGAAGAAAACATGGAAAGCTCCCTGACATTGGCCTTGGTAAAGATTTATTTTGGATATCACACCCAAAGCTCAGGCAACAAAAGGAAAAGTAAGCAAACGGAGCTACATCTATCCAGAAGTCTCCTAAAAGGAACAATCAACAGAGTGAGAAATCAGCCTATAGAATGGGAGAAAATATTTATGGAATCATATAGCTAATAAGCCACAAATATATCCAAAATATTTAGGAACTCACACTACACAACATCAAAAATAAAATAAACTGATTAAAACATGGGCAAAGGACCTGAATGACATTTCTACAAAGAAAACACAAAAATAGTTGTGGGACCACAAATATGCCACCCCTAAATGTACTTCTTTTCATATTTCAAGATGGCTATTCCGAGAAACAATGGACAGTGATTAACTCTGAAAGGCAGCCCTTTTGTGCATCTGTAGAGGAAGTCTGCCTTAGAGAAGTACATCTCCTGTGGATATGAAGAGATATATTTTACATCCCCCTTTCTTGCGAGGAGAGTTGTTTCCATAGGAAGAAGAGTTTGGGGAACTGACATCTGGCTCAGACAAAGATTGCCACAGGTGTCTGTTTCCTGGGAGATTTCATCTGCCTACCAAGACAACATTTACTGGTTGGGCACCTCCACTTCCTAGTCATCCATAGCCTGGGACACCATTTTTCCCCTCAGAAGCACAAGCTCTTGTGGCTTAGTTGGATTTTATATAAGGTTCAACCATCTTGCCCTTCCTTGAGTCTCTTACTGCATGTTTGACTTCTGTGTTTAGGTAAGTAAAAAAATTGCTTATTTTCTTCATTCATTTATTGTTAGTTTTTATTTCATACACTTAAATTATCTAAATTTCAGAAGAAAAAGAGTGTATTTAAAATGTCTCTACAGTTTTGGCAATCATGACAAAGAAAATTACTACTCACCCAGAAGCTGTGAATGGGGACCCTGGACCCTAACTAAGTTGGCTCAGGGTATTGCTACTTGTTACTCATTCATGATATAACTTCTTCTAACCTTCTATAATTTATGGAAGAATTTTTCACTATACATAATATATTTTGAAGAAAACCATATTTATTGAAGTATAACTATATTATTCACCAAATTTATGTTACAATTTTAGTAGAAGATGTTTCAAATAAAAGCCCCAATTTTCTGCATGGAAAAATGCTTCTATAGAAAAAAATTTATATATTACATTTTAGAATAAGTTTTCATCTTAAAGCACGGTACTCACTTGAAACCATTGCAAACCATTATCAAGAAATATTAGGAAGAAATTAGCGTAGCTTTTACAGTACAAGTGAAATGACAAGATATTTGAAAATAAATAAGAATTGTAATCTGTATCACACAAGTATGTTTGTGTCCACTTGAAACAATTTTACCCTATGTTTACTACCACAATAGCTTTCTCTGGTTCTCTACAAAATATACTCGTGCTCCTTAGCTTAAAGTCCATCCCACTAACTACTAGTTATTGTAATTCACAGTATGTAGTCTAAGGTTACTATTTAATTAAAGTTTTTCTAACCATTTAATTTGCAAAAGATAGGCTTCAGATTTAAACTCAAGCATCCTGGCTCCTGAATGCACACCTGCACTGGTACCTCAGTACATAAGATGACAGGAGAGCAACATCCTAACATTTCTGTCCATTCAGTGAAGGTGCCCAATAGTGCTTTTTCCTCTCTTGTTGGGTGCACTTGTGGTCCTGTTGCTATGCCATATTCTTGACACTTAGTGAGTGCTCTTTCCTCTCTCACTTTTGTTGCTGTTGTTGTTGTGTGTGTGTATATATGTGTGGCACTGGGGATTGAACTCAGGGGCATTCTACCTCTGAGCTACGCCCCCAACCCTTTTTTTTTTTTGAAAGAGGGTTTTGCTAGGTTGCTGAGAGTCTCGCTAAGTTGCTGAGGCTGGTCTCGAACCTGAGGTCCTCCAGTATCAGTCTCCCAAGTACTATGATTACAAGCGTGCACCACCATGCCCAGTTGCTTTTTCTTCTCTTGATGGGTACACTTGTGGTCCTGTTACTGAGCCATATTCTTGACCCTTAATGAGGCATAAGCTGAGGCACTGGTGGTGAAATAGTCTATACCTTCTTGAGGCACTGAAGGACAATGGAAACCTCTTTTGATTAACCACTGCTCTACCAATAACAGCTGACCAAGTTAAGTACCCTCAGCACATGTCACCACCCATAAGAAGGATTTTCTCATGTCCCTATTGATGTTTTACGTGTTTGGTAATAGACAATAAAGGGACATTTTGTTGCTTTCATTGTTATTCTTTCCTCCTATGATGTTATTTTGCCTGTATCACCATAGAAGATGAGGCCAGATGATAGTGGACATAGATCTGACACAGACAGAATGTGGAACTTCCTAACTGGTGTGTTCTAGGAGATGCTGAAAAGGCCTGCTGTTTTCCAAATACCTATCAATCTATCAACCAATGCCTGAGGTTTCATAATTAATGTTCTGTGCCTCTGTCTTATTAATTTAGTACTTGTTGCCAAGAATATTCAGTTTACTTTCTGGAAAGCATGCTAGAGGGAAAGAAAATCTGGGTCATTGTTCTACTTCTGCTGCCAGCTGAGAGAACTTATGGAAAAATTTCAACTCTTAACTTCTAGTTTTTCATGTTAAAATGAGGGCATTAGACTGTATATTTAGTTAAGTAGCTTCTGCTCATGCAGCATCTTACCATCTATATCAACATTTTCCAAACTGTAGTCTAGGGACCTCTGAAGGGTCAATGAGACCCTTTCAGGATTCTATAAGTCAAAATAATTTTTCATAAAAGCAATATGATACTATTTGCCTTTTATTTTAATATACTTTTATTGGTATGTTGCAATTATATATCATAGTGAGGTTCAAAGTGACACAAACATACAGAACTTGGTATGATTCCCTATGGATCCCACCCTGCTACCCACTTCACCCTGTACATATTAATGAGGTTGGTAGCGATACCTTCATATATGGACATAGCATTATTTGAACTGTTTCCTTCATTAAGCCTCCTTTATCCTCTCCCTACCACCTCACTCCCCCAATGCCCTTCCATTATTCTATTGATCTTTCTCTTCACTTATCTGAAATCCTTTTTTTCCCCTAGCACCTCTCTAGCTTCCACATGTGAGAGAAAACATACAACACTTGAATTTCTGAGGTTGGCTGATCTCACTTAGAATAATGTTCTCTAGTTCTATCCATTTTCATGCAAATAGCCTAATTTTGTTCTTCTTTATGGCTAAGTAAATTTCCATTGTGTGTACATACCACATTTTCTTTATCCATTCATCTGCTGACAGATACCTAGGTTGGTTCTGTAATTTAGATATTGTGAATTGTGCTGCTATAAACATGAATATACATGTATCACTATAGTATTTTGACTTTCATTCTTTGGGAATACCGAGGAGTGGTATAGCTGGCTCATATGGTGATTGTACTTCTAGTCTTTTGAGGAAAATCTATACTGATATCCATAGTGATTATACTAATTTATAGTCCCAATAACAGTGTATAAAAATTCTTATTTCTCCACATCTTCACTTGTATTCTTGATTATTGCCATTCTAATTGGAATTAGATGGAGTTGCAATGTAGTTTTAATCTTCATTTCCTTGATTGCTAATGATGTTGAGTATTTTTTCATATATTTATTGACCATTTGTATTTCTTCTTTTGAGAAGTATCTATTCAGTTCAATTTCCAATTTTTATTGGGTTATTTATTTTTTAGTGTTAAATTTTTTACATTCTTTGTATATTCTAGATATTAGTCATCTATCAGAGGAGGAGTTGGTAAAGATTTTCTACCATTCTGTGTGCTCTCTCTTCAGACACATAGAACAATGGAATAGAATAGAAGATACAGAGATAAATCCTCATACTTACAGCCAGTTGAGTTTTTATAGAGAAGCCAAAAACATAAGCTGGAGAAAAGACAACCATTTAAACAAATGGTCCTGGGAAAACTGGATTTCCATATGAAGAAAAATGAAATTAGACCCCAATCTCTCACCCTGCACAAGAGTAAGCTCAACATGGATCAAAGACCTAGAAATTAGATTTGAAACTTGGCAATTACTAGAAGAAAACATATGACCAACTCTCCAACATATAGACATTTATAGAGATTTCCTCAATAAGATCCCCAAAGCTCAGTAAATAAAATTGAGAATCAAGAAATGGGATAGCATCAAATTGAAAAGCTTCTATATAGCAAAGGAAACAATCAAGAATTTGAAGAGAGAGCTGACTGCCTTTTAAAATTATTATTTTCTCAGGAGAGGTTTCCAGATATAATAGAAAATATGTTAACCTGAAATAGGTTTAATATTACTATTTCAATGAACTAATAAATATTTTAAACAAATCTCTCAGCTTTAATTTTTAATGTGGTGTCTTTAGATTTTCTCCACACAAACAAAAGCTCTTTGGGGTCATCAATATTTTTAATAAAACAAATGAGTTTTCAAAACCCAAATGTTCAAGAGCTGCAGATTTATACCATAATGGAAAGAATTTATTATTTCCCTGAACATGGACTTTGTTGAGGGACAGAGGGGCTTGAGATTCTCAGGCCACTCTCACCAGAAGATAATAGGATTTGTAAAGGGAAAAGTTACAATAATAATAATAATAACAACAATAAAGATTCTGGAGCATATCATTAAGGAATTCACTATAGAGATGGAGATGAGGGTGACTTCATTTAATTATTTAGAATTATGAGAGTAAAGTTGCTGTCCCGATATGGAGGTAAAGCTTGTAGGATGGCAAGAAAAGGACAAGAATAGTAGGTATTTCATAACAATGAAGTCAACTGCGATATGAAAGTGTGGCCAACTAGTACATTAATATGGTTATTTTCATAAGATTTCACAAAATTCTGAGGGCTGGCGAATTCCAAGATGGCAACTGAGGGAGACACCACATCGCGATCCCTCCAAGACTCAGATCTCAATCACCATGAAAGCAGCTTCTTGACAAGAGAAGAAAATCAGCGAAAAATTGAACTTAACAATGAAAAATTTGAAATGCGATGGAATTAAAGCCAGAAGACAGAACAGAGGACAGTAAAGAGCTCCAAGCACCTTACCAAAGAAACAGCAGTGACAGCAACAGCAGGGGCAGTGCCATCTTGGCCAGGCTGTGCCAGCGGCTACCAGCATTGCAGCTTCCACAGACCACCAACAAAGAAGTCAGCCACCTGTTGTAAATCCAGCAACTGCAGAGCATCAGCAACAAAAGCGAGCAGCAACTCGCTCCATGCTCAACAGATCCAAATGCCTGGGGGCCTGACCAGAACCTAGTGACCAGCCCCTGGTGACATTCAGTCGGGACAGACCAAAAAGCCCACAGGTTGCAGCGCCCTTTCAGGGTTTCCAGGGATCGCCACAGGACACAGTCCTGTGTGGAGAAAAATCAGACCAATCCGGCCTTCTCTGTGGAAAATGCAGAGCTCTGTGTTTGCACAGAATCAGGTCAAAGCGACATCTGCTGCTTCTGTAGGCAAAGAGAGACACAGGCCCAGGGTCCCACATTGGTGACACCGGCCATATGTGTAGAAAGAGAGAGACCCACACTTGCAGTGGAAGGGGCACCAGCAGCACTGGAAGCCTGCACCGGCAGTGAGAGGCACCAGGCAAGGGTCCCAATCACTAAAGGAGACCAAGAATTGGACCTGCAAACAGATATTATTGCTATAGGATACCGAGCAACTGAGAACCCTTGGAAAAAGCTCGAGAACTTACTATAATACGTAGACCTTAACTGGCTGAAAGAATCCACGCAGACCCAGGAGAGTGGCAGAGCCCAACTCCTCTGTACTTGTATATTGGTAGGGTTTGTTTGTTTGTTTGTCTGTACTTTTCCCCATCCCCTTTGCAAGCTTCTTCCCTCTTTCCTATCTCCTCTCTACTCTCCACCCCTTTTTTCTTCTTTCTTTGCCTTGTACTAGATCCATTTGGTATCACTATACCTAAATACTATACACTGGCTACTAGAATCCTCCTTTATTTTCACTACCTGTAATCTTTATTAGATATTACCTTACTATACTCTAACTCTTATTCTATTCAATTCTATTCTCTACTTTACTCTATCCTTGGATTCCTTACTTCAGTTCCTTCCTCCTCACTCATCCTTCACCAATGAATTCAACACAGCTTGCCCTTGTATGTATCAGCTAACTCCTCTAAACCCCTACTGCTGAAATTGGACCAAATAGGTGAACCACCAGAAAGGACTGCCAGATGCTAAGGACAAATGAATCACAGCTGACAGATGGAACCTCCCAACAGTCCACACACTGAAGTTTAAAAATGCACAAACTGTCCAGCTCACACCTCTGAGTCTACTCCCTATTACGGAGGTGACAGATAGGTCCCTGGACCTTAAAACCTGGAACCCATCACCATTGCAGCACACAGAAAGAACCTTAGCATAACTGCAACCCAGTACTGACGATATACAAGCAGAACATCAGTGGGGGGGATACAGGACAGAGATTTCAAAGTTGGTTTTAAAGGGTAATAAACACACAGCAAAGAGCTGAGAATAACCATTCAGTAAAGGCTATTCACCTTTAAGGCTCACCTAGTAGCAAATACCTACCTCCAGAATAAGATACTATAAAAAGAGAGAAATTAGACATAGGGAACCTACAGTGAGAGAGAGAGAGAGAGAGAGAGAGAGAGAGAGAGAGCGCGCTACCAAAAGCAACAAAGATATAAACTTAAGAAACCTGAAACCATGAGAAGGAAGAATAGCAAAGAAAGAATGAGCTCCCACAACTCCACAACAACAGAACCTGACAACACAGAAGTGCAAAGATTGCCAGAAGGACAATTCAGAACTTTAATAGTAGAAATGATACAGGATTTCCAAAAAGAATTCAGAGAATGCCTAAAAGAAATAAAAGATCAAATAAACAGAGATTCTGACACCCTGAACAGGAATCAAAAAGAAGCTCTGAAGGAAGTGAAGGATGCAATAATTGAAATGAAGGCATCAATACAGACCATCAACAATAGACTAGACCACATGGAAAACAGAATCTCACTCTTAGATGATGACCTCTCCAAAAATGAATGCGTAGTATATAAATTAGAAAAAACAATTTGACAGCATGAATTGGACATTGAAGAGATCTCAGCCAGTCTTAAAAGAGCAAACCTAAGAATAATAGACATAGAAGAGGGAATAGAAGTTGAAACCAAAGGAATCAATAATCTTTTCAGAGAAGTAATATTAGAAAATTATCCAAACATAGAAAAAGAGATCGACACACAGATACAGGAAACATATAGAACCCCTAATAGACAAGATCAGAGAAAAGATTCACCATGCCACATAATAATCAAATTGACTAATGCAGAAGCCAAGGGGACAATATTAAAGGCAACGAGAGTAAAAGACCAAGTAACATTCAGAGGCAACCCAAAAAGAATCATTCTTGACTTTCAAACCAAGTCATGAAAGCCAGGAACCAATGGAGCAGAATAGAAGACTCAGCAACGAATCCGCACACTTACAGCCAATTGACTTTTGACAAAGGAACCAAAAACATACACTGGAAAAAACATAGCCTCTTCAACAAATGGTGTTGGCAAAACTGGTTAAATACATACAGAAAAATGGAAATAAACCCTACTTTCTCACCCTGCACAAGAGTTAATTCAAGATGGATCAAAGACCTGGAAATTAGACCAGAGACTGCAGTTACTTGAAGAGGGCATAGGGCCAACACTCCAGCATATAGGAACAGGCAAAAACTTCCTCAACAAGACCCTAAAGGCACAAGAAGTTAAAAAGAGGATCAATACGTGGGATTGCATTGAACTGAAGAACTTCTGCACAGCAAAGGAAACTATCAAGAACCTCAACAGAGAGCTGACAGAATAGAGGACTAATATCTAGAATACAATGAGAACTCAAGATACCAACTGCTATAAAAACAAACAACCCAATCAAAAATTGTCCAAGTAAACTAAATAGGCACTTCACAAAAGAAGAAGTACAAATGGCCAATATGTATGAAAAGATGTTCAACATTATAAGCAATCAGAGAGATGCAAATCAAAACTACCCTGAGATTTCACCTAACCCCAATTAGAGTGGCAATCATTAAAAATACAAACAATAACAAATGCTGGCAAGGATGTGGAGAAGTAGGAACTCTAATACACTATTGGTGGGATTGCAAATTAGTGCAACCACTTTGGAAAACAGTGTGGAGGATCCTTAGAAGACTGGGAATGAACCTACCATTCGACCCAGCTATACCACTGTTAGGTATCTACCAAAAAGAATGGAAACCAAACTACCAGATACACAGGTACACTGTAGCATGTGTATCTATGTTTATAGCTGCAGAATTCATAATTGCCAAACTATGGAACCAGCCCAGGTGTCCATCGACAGATAAATGGATTATAAAACTCTGGGGTATATACACAATGGAATTTTACGCAGCCATAAAGAAGACAAAATTACGTCATTTGCAGGGATATGGATGGAATTAGAGAAAATTATTCTAAGTGAGATTTGTCAGTCACAAAAAGTGAAAAGTCAGATGTTCTCCCTAATTTTCAGAAGCTAGGGAGATGATGGGACATAGGAGGGACCCCAGACAAAGGAGAAACCTTAGATGAGTAAAGAAGGCAACCTGAAAGAGATGGGAGGGGGGAAGAGGGAAACATCCTAATGCACAGGATGTACATACACAAACTTATCAAAGTCAACTATTATGCTGAGCATGAGAAGGAGGGAAGGGGGAGGGAAGGGGCAGGAATTGGGGGAGGGCTAATTGACCAATGTGTCCATGTATACTTCTCCTACCCTAAAACCCATCAAGATGTATGATTGCAATGCACCAATTAAAAAAAGATTTAACAAATTTCAACAATAAAAACATCTACTTTGGGCTGAGTATTGGTGGCACTCACCTGTAATCCCAGTATATGGGTGGCTGAGACAGAAGGATTTCAGGGTAGAGGCCACCCTGAGCAACTTAGCAAGACCCTGTGTGAAAATGAAATAGGGAGCCAGGTGTGGTGGCGCCTGCTTGTAATCCCAGTACTTGGGGGGCTGAGACCAGAGGATCTGGGTTTGCAGCCAGCCTCAGCTACTTAGTGAGGCCCTCCACAACTTAGTGAGACCCTGTTTCAAAATAATGAATTAAAAAAATAGGACTGGGGGTGTAGCCCAGAGGTAAAATGCCAGAAAAAAAAAGAAAAAGAAAATTAAATAGGATTGGGAATGTAGCTCAGAGGTCCAATGTCCCTGGGCTGAATCCCTAGTACTTCAACACATAAATAGGTAAATGCATAAATAAATGAATAAATAAATAACATCTACTACTTTATATCAGTCTATAAAAGAGTTATAAAAGAAGATTGTATTTATAAATGTATTGCTTGTATTCTAAAAGTGTTGGGTTAAAAACTTGAAAATACAATGTACCATTAAATGATATTTTCACATGCAGGAATGTGTTATAATATATGCTATGCTATAAAATACTAAATAAGAAAAAAGAGATTAGCTATTTTTGTATGTATGTGGGGGGCTGAGGATTGAACCCACAGGTGTTCTACCTCTGAGTTACACCCCCAGTCCTTTTTATTTTTTGTTTTGAAATGGGGTCTTGCTAGGTTGCTGAGAGTCATGCTGAGTTGCTGAGGCTGGTTTTGAACCTGCAATACTCCTGTCTCAGCCTCCCATGTACTGGAATTATAGGCTGCATGAATTAAAATTGCTAGCAGTGGTTTTCCTCCTTCTAAAGCATTCCCAAGTGCAACTGCAATGTCAGCAGAAAAACAGAAAATGGGACAGAAACAATATTGAAAAGATAAGTGGCACAGTTTTTCATAAAATGATGAGAGATACACTATACAGGTGAAAAAGTTCTGTTTACTCTTAGCAGGGTCAAAACAAAGAAAATATACTAGTCAAGCTACTGCAAAACAAAGATAAGAGAAAAATTTAAATCCACCAAAACTGGGGTGTGGAAGTATACTTGTACTGTAAGAACAACAATAAGACTGTCATCTCCATTTGCACAGAAACAATGGAAACAAGAAAACAATAGCTTACTATACTAGTCTTTGGAAAATGCTGAACCTTAGAATTCTTCACTAAGCCAAATATCTTTCAAAGATAAGGGCAAAATGAAGACTTTTTTTTCCCCAGAAAAACCCAAGGTGAGAATTTGTTTTTATTAGAATTGTACTATAAGAATACTACATTCAGGCCAGGCACAAGCCTATAATCCCAGCAACTCCGGAATACAAGGTAGGAGAATTACAAGTTTGAAGTACCCTGGGCAACTTAGAGAGAGTCTGTCTCAAAAAAAAAAAAAAAAAAAAAAAAAAAAAATATATATATATATATATATATATATATATAATGGAGATGTAGATCAGTGGTAGAGTGACCCTGGTTTCAATCCCCATTACTAAACAAAACTAAACAAAACACAAAACCTTACATCAAGTACAAGGAAAGTGACTCCAAACAGAAGCACAAAACTGCAAGCAGTAATGAAGAACACCAGAAAAAGCAAATATATGGAAAAAAAGCAGTAACCACTTAAAGTAACAATGATTTCTGGGTTAAAATTATGCTTGTGGTATTACAATTAAAATACATAACAATAGGACAAAGGACAAAGGGATATATAAGCTTGAACCATGGTAAGAATTTTTTTCTTTTATGGAAAGTGATAAAATTCTAATTTAAGGCTGACTCATAAGTTGTGTATGTGTAATCACTAGAATAATAATATAAAAGTTATAATAAAATAGCTACTAGAGGATATTAAATGTAATAACAAAGAATATACTTGATTAATTCAAGAGAGAGTAAGAAAGGGAATAAAAGTAAAATGAGCAGATGGGAAATTAGAAAACAAAGAGGAAGATGGTACACAGAATTCCAATTATATCAGTAATAACATCTAGTATAGAGTATGTCCTAAAGTAAACTAATATATTTTTGGACTGGATTTTCACAAAGGATAGTAAAATCCAATTATATGCTACTTTTCAGGACACATTTTAAATTTAAGGGCACAGATAAATTGGAATTAAAGTAAGCAAACAAAACATACCACACAAACCTAAATAAAACAAAGTGGTGTGGCTGTTTACATATCAGACAACATACATATTAAGACAAAAAATCATACTGAAGAAAAAAGGGCCGGACGTGGTGGCGCACGCTTGTAATCCCAGTACTTTGGGAGGCGGAGACCAGAGGATCCGGGTTCGCGGCCAGCCTCAGCTCTCTCTCTCTCTCTCTCTCTCCCTGTCTCTCTCTCTCTCTCTCTACTTAGTGAGGCCCTCCGCAACTTCGTGAGACCCGGTTTCAAAATAAAGTATAAAAAATAGGGCCAGGGGTATGGCGCGGAGGTAGAACGCCCCTGGGTTCAATCCCCGGTACCACAAAAAAAAAAAAAAATCATACTGAAGAAAAAAGGGCATGTCATAATAGGAAAAGGATCAATTCAGTAGGAAGACACAGCCATCTTACATGTGCAGGCACCTAATAACAGAGCAGAACCTTCCAGACTCGACATTCTTTTTTCACTTTTGTCTTGCAGGGAAATTCTTTTTTTTTTGGGGGGGGGCTGTGACATGTACTAAGTTTTACATGTTTATTTTACACATGATTTCTTTAAAAGGGAAGTATGTTATCTAAACTGTACATGTATTTACAATTGTGTAAGTATTTCAAAAGTTATTACAAGATGCTTTTCACGTGCTGTTACTTCCAGAAGAGTAAAGCAGGGCCAATGACCAAGTGAAAAACATGCGAAATTTTTACAGTGCCATTACGAAAAAATTGTAATCTTATGAATATTGTTAATTTACTCTGTGCAGCTCACCCAGTATACTAGCAGGCAGAGTAATAGGGAATCAGCATATCTTAGGAAAAGTGCATGATTGAGAATCATACAGGTAACAAATGGAGTTATTCAAGGTAAATAATAAAGCTGTGTATGACCCAGAGTTGACAGGACAGCAGAGTGTAAACTCCATGGGAGTGCCAGTGCTGAGACTGCGTGCTTCTTAGGAAAACATAGCATGACATGGGGTATGGTTTGCATCTGGAATGTCCCTCCAAAGGCTCATGTGTTGGTAATGCAGCAATATTCAGAGGTAAAATAATTGAATCATGAGGGCTCTAACCTCATTAGTGATAAATTCACTAGGTGGATTAATAATTTGAATGGATTTACTTGGTGTTAACTTTGGGCAGGTGAGGCTTGCCTGGAGGGTGTAGCCTTGGGGACTATATCTGTTCTCTCTCTCTCTCCTGGCTTCCCTGAACTGAGCAGTTTTTCTCTGCCACACTCTGCCACCATAATGTTCCTGCCTTGGAGTGAGCCAACAGTGGACTGAACCTCTGAAACCATGAGCCCAAACAAGCCTTTCATCTTCTAAGTTGTTCTTGGCAGATATTTTGGTTATTGCTATGAAAAGCTGACTAATACACTATGGATGCTTCTGGCAAACAGCTATTGAATGGGTTAAAGTACTGCTGATGCAGAGTTACCTCTTAACTTTGAGGATGTCCAATCACCAGGCAGAATTTTACAACAGTGCTGAGGAAGAAACCGGGCATCAGGACATAAGCCAAATAAACTAGAAGTGTTTATAAAATTGATAATCACTGCAATATTATGACTCACTCAGAATTAATTCTGATACCTATATGATTAATTTATAGTGCCTGCACAATAGTTATGTAAACATTCATCACCACCATTAGGTTGATAACTTACAAAAATATATTAATCATAAAAATACAACTTTTGTAAAGTTCGATGAGTTGGTTTCAAAAATAGACTATTGCATTGTATAAATTGCTAAAAAGATACTTCTTCAAAACAAATTAAGAAAGCCTATACTTTTTTATTTATATGCTTTTATTGGTGCATTATAGTTTCACATCATAATGTAAATCATGTTGACAGTGACATACATGCACACAGCACTTGGTGCCCCCGCCCCCCGCTGCCTCCCCACTCCCCCTTCTTCATACACAGTACTGAGATTGACATTGATATTCTCACATATGTACACAATGTTGATGGAATTCCTTCACTGATACTCCCTCTCCCCTCCTTCTTCCCCCTCTCCTTTCCCTAGACCACCTCCCTGGCTCCACTGAGGTTTCTCCATTATCTGGAGTCCCTCTGGTATCCCAATTACTCCCTAGCTTCTGCATATTAGAGAAAACATATGATTCTTCCCTTTCTGTGACTGGCTAATCTCACTTAACATAATGTTCTCCAGGTCCTTCCATTTTCTTGCAAATGACATAATTTTGTTCTTCTTTATTGCTGAGTAAAAATCCATTGTGTAGATATCTCATAATTTTGTAATCCATTCATCTGTTGATGGACACCTAGTTTGTTTCCATAATTTGGCTATTGTGAATTGTGCTGTTATGAATATGGGTATGCATATATTACTGTAGTTTTTAGGTTTAACCCTTTGGAAAGTATAGCCAGATCATATGATGGATCAATTCCCAGTTTTCTGAGGAATCTCCACGAGGATCTCCATAGCAGCTGAACTAATTTGCAATCCCACCAACAGTGTAGAAGAGTTCCAATTTCTCCACATTCTCACCAGCATTTATTATTTTTTGACTTCTTGATGATTGCCATTCTGATTAGGGTTGGAATCTCAGTGTCGTTTTGATTTGCATCTCCCTGATTGCTAATGATGTTGAACATATGCTTATTGCCCATTTGTATCTCTTATTTTGTGAAGTGTCTATTCAATCCAATTGCCCATTTCTTGATTGGGTTATTTGTTTATTTTTTTAGTGTAAAGTTTTTTAAGTTCTTTGTATATTGTAGATATTAGTCCTCTATCAGAGGGATAACTGGCAATGATCTTCTCCCATTCTGTAGGCTTTCTGTTTAGACTCTTGATGGTTTCCTTTGATGAGCAGAAACTTTTAATTTAATGCCATCCCATTTATTAATTCTTGTTTTAATTTCCTGAACTTTGGGGGTCTTATTGAGGAAATTTCTACCTGTGCCTATATGTTGGAGTGTTATACCTATGCCCTCCTCTAGTAGTTTCAAAGTCTCTGGTCTAACTTCCAGGTCTTTGATCCATCTCAAATTGACTCTTGTGCAGGGTGAGAGGTAAGGATTTAGTTCTATTTTCTACATTTGGATAACCAGCTTTCCCAACATCATTTGTTGAAAAGGCTGTCTTTTCTCCAACGTATGTGTCTGGCACCTTTGTCGAAAATCAATTGGCTATAAGCGTGTGGATTTGTTTCTGTATTTTCTATTGTGTTCCATTGGTCAATGTGTCTGGTTTTGTGTCAGTACCATGCTGTTTTATTACTACTGCTCTGTAGTATAATTGGTAGTCAGGAATTGTGATGCCTCCTGCATGGTTCTTATTGCTGACAATTGCTTTGGCTATTCATAAGCTTATACTTTTCTGTGTGCTCTGTCACCATTTAAGATAGTAGGTTTCACAACAGAAAGTAATCATTTTACATCTCAGATGGTAAATGTGGATGTATATTTACAGAATATTCATTTCATTATTATTTACAGAACTTCTTTGATTTTGGCCTATATTCATCTGCATATATCCTATATTCAGGTAAGCTTTTTAAAAGGCTGAATATATTTGCTGTCCTGTCACTGATATATGTGGCTTAGTGAACTGGGTTATCAGTCTTGGCTGACTGTAATCCATTGAAGTCAGAGTGCTCTTTCATCTTTGCTTTTTAGAAATGCATGGCAGCTTGGAGAGCTGGAGCTAAGAGTTAATTTTTTTCTCATGGTGACATCTATAGGAGTGACAGTATTTCTTACTCAGTTGCTTAATTAATGTCAGAATTAATAAATCACAATTGGTATTAAGATATAAATATCTGCTTATGTAATTAAAAGCAGTATTCCTCAAAAATGTCAGACAAGCAGATGTATCCTTTGGTACATAGTTTATTCCCTTATTGTGGATCATTAAGGTGTGAATATCACAGCTCTCCTAGAATATTCATAAGGTTCCATGCATCAACACTAAATTATTATTTGTACGACATAAATTTTGTCCTCCTTCTGTTGAATTGCTTAGCCATAGTATGCATGCATCTATTTAGAAACACAAACTTTACATGGACGCAGTGGAACTCCTTTGTTAAGCTTTTGATTTTTAATACCTATAGTTGTATTGCTGTATCCTGAACTACAGAGATAGCTCAAATGACCTAACAGATCTCAAACATGGAAATACAAAGAAACATCTTTTCCAGAGCAGTTTCATTAGTGTAGTAAAGGCAAAAGCCAGATTCCAAAGGAGTAGAAAACAAATTGAGACAATAAAAGAACTCCTCAACTTAGAATGGGTTTACATCCTGAGACCAATTAGGATTCATTCCTCCCTCCTCCCGCCCCATCCAACTGAGACCCTGGTCCTGGGATCATTCTCTTTGGGGCATGTATTTGCATAATTACTTTTCTTTCCTGCAGTCTTTGCTCAAATGATGCCTTTCTAATCAGACCTCTCTTGATTTCCTATTTAAAATCACAATGTTCCTCCCTGGAATTCCATGTCATTCTAAACCAACTGTAATATTTTCTTTTTCACTAGCACTTTTAATCTATAACAAATGAGAACATTTGCTTATTATTATATTATCATTATTATTTTTTTGTGGTACTGGGAATTGAACCCAGGGGCATTCTACCTCTGAGCTCCACCCCAAGCCCTATTTTTTATTCTTTATTTTGAAACAGGGTCTCACTAAGTTACAGAGGGCCTCACTAAGTAGCCAAGGCTGTCCTTGACCCTCTGATCCTCCTGTCTCAGCCTCCCAAGTACTGGGATTACAAGCGTGCACCACCACACCCGGCTTATTATTATTTTTCTATTTCATCTCATTGCAATATGAGTTCCAAGAAAGTGAAAGCAGGAATTTTGTCTATTTAAATCACTGACATATTCTCAGGACCTTCTATTCTCCCTGATATACATTAGGTGCTCAAATAACAATGACAAGGCATGAATTACTAAAATGTGTCAGAAAGTGCAGCACATCACCCAAAACCAAACTGACATATTTGAAAGCTCTGGAACAAAGCACAGGTAAAATAATTTATGAGATTTTACGAGATTTTCTAATCATGCAATAGTTGGAGTTTGCTAGAGTGTTTGATAGTACCAAAGAACTACTGGCAAATGTTTTAGTGTGATAACAGCAGTAATAATTTAATAAAAATGGTTCTCTTATTTCAGATGTTTGTGCACTGCAATCTTTAGCAATGAAGTCGCAATCTCTATGATTCGCTCACAGTAATTTTGCAAATGAAGGCTAGAAGCTAGGGGTTAAGGTGAAAGTAAAATGGCCAAGAGTTGCTGAGGGCTGTAACTGACTGATGGATGCCTGAGGTTTGGTTGTATCCTTATTAAAGCTTTTGTGGATATTTGAATATTTTCAAATAAAACCTAAAAACTTATGGTTATTAAAACAAATCCCTTACCTTCCAATATGATAAATGAACGATGTTCTTATGAATGTAAAATTTTGTCTGTATTTGACTACTCAGAAACTTCATATCTTAGAGCAATTGGGAACACTATTTTTAACTCTGTATATGAATGTAGATGACTAGAGTTCTATCGTTACAAAGCAGAATCAGAAAAGTTTTATGAAACAATAAGGGAAAACTCTAGGTTATATGTAACACTGATTTTTAATTTTCACTAGTAAATAATCTCTGGAAGGAATCTAATCCTTTGAAGTATTTAATGTTTCCATTTAAATTTATTTGAATAAGATGTGTTTCTGCTGTGCAATTAGTTCAACTCGGTCTTTAAAATGCATAAATGGCAACATTTTTCTATGCTATTTGGCTTCTAGGAAACATCCAACCAAAGTTGTAGGCAATTCATGCAAAATACTTATCTTCACATTTTTGAAATTTTTGCTCTAATTTCTCAACCTTTTATGATTCTGCTCTTGTTTACAATGTGCACATCTTTTGCTAGCAGTCCATCTAAACTTATTTTTCACCACAAGTCTTCAGCCAAATTCTTTTTTTAATATTTGGAGTTTTATGCTGTCTAATGGGTTCTTATAAATAACATAGTGAAACATTATACTTGTGTTGAATGAAAATTGTATCTTATTTTATTTAGAATCTCTGCTGAAACTCTAAAATGACAACAAAACTGGTATAATTCATAAATTCAAAGAACAGAAATTGACATTGTATGTGATTGGAGATCATGCATATTTATAAAATAATTCCATTACAAATAAGGCTACACGAAGAATCTATATTAAAATCTTATATCATTAAAAGAAACTGTTCTTTGAATAAGCCTCAAGCATTTTGATGGGAAGATATAACTTACATCAATTTACAGTTATACCCTCAAGTGTTCTCTAAAATTACCATTTACCTTCTTCATTATGTTCTGTGAATGAGAAACATATTATTATAATCAATAGGTACTATATTATAAGAATAGAATCTTGTCAGTTTACAAGGTATAGGCATATACCACAAGATGTTTTCTGACTTATAGAATCAGCCGTTCTATTCTTACCCATTACATGGCAATCTAAGAACCTACATAAGGGAACTATGTAATTCTTTTGAAAAATATTAGACTATCAAATATGCAGTTGTTCCTGAGTCATGGTTTTCGTAAGTTAACAGCCAGATGAAAGTGCTGTGGGAAAAGGCATGCTAATTTGTTCCAATTTAATGGCATTACTGCACAAGGTACTAAACAGTTCAGCAGAGCAGAATCAACAGCTGCTGTGGAAATGAGATTATTTAAAACAAGCAGAGGGAGCACATTTATGACCAGGGTCAGGGCCTGCGTGCTGCTCACTGAGTAATGCTTGGGTAGTCAGCATGGTTATTTTGGCAGGGGTGAAATGAAAATTGGGTGAAGTCCAAGGAGAACAATGCACACAAAGCCTCGCAGGATTATAGTCCTGTCACATTTAGCAAAAATCTACTGACCCTTATTTGTAATTCATGAGAGTAATAGCATTACCAGAGATGGAAGCCAGGCAGCCCCTATCATCATAGAACAAGTCAGGCAGTGCATGATAAATTAGACCCAAAATATAGTAAGGACATAATTAAGAAGTGAGTTTCAGCATGGTTGGCAGCAAGCAACTCCATTGAGCAGAAGTAATTCCTGGAATTTCCTAGATCTATGAATTAGAAGCAGGGTTGCCAGATTTAGCAAGTAAAATTAAGAACACTTCGTTAAATTTGACTTTAGATATAATGAACAATATTTAGCATTAGTATGTATCCAGTGTTGTACATACTTATACAAAATTTCATTATTTATCTGAAACTTAGATTTACCTGGGCATCCTGTTTTATTTAATCCTAATTAGCCATAAATATTCACTGAAGGACCTGGATGAACTGGGTTGAGTCTCCTTTTCGCTAGGGCTCACCTCATTATATCAAAGCCTCTTAGTTAATATTTATGTTGTTTTTCTATTGCGGCCATAGCAAACTACCACAGACTTAGTGGCTTAAAAGCATCGCAAATGTAAGATTTTAAAGGTCCATAGGCTTGGGGCCTAACGTGGCTCTCATTGGGCTAAAATCATGGTGTTGCCAAGTGTGCTTGCCTTCTTGTGGTTCAAGGAGATAATCTGTTTCTGAGCCTTTTCTAGAGTATGGAGACCCCCAACATTTCCTGGTTTATGTCCCCCTTCTTACATTTTCTAAGCCAGAAATGGCAGATCAAGTCTTGCTCACAATGCACCATCCTGACCTTCTTCCATGGCACATTTCCTCTGAGTCTCTTCTGCCTCTGTTTTCTACTTAAAAGGGAATTTGCAATTCCACTGAGCTCCACTTGGCTAATGTATGATAACCTGTATCTTTTGTGTGTGTGTGCCCGCACGCGTGCGTGAGCGTGGTGCTGGGGATTGAACCCAGGGGCATTCTACCTCCCAGTTATACCCCCAGCCCTATTTTACTTTTTGTTTTTGAAATAGGGTTTCAGTAGGTAGCTGAGAATCTTGCTAAGTTGCTGAGGCTGGCCTTGAAACTTGATCCTCCTGTTTCAGCCTCCTAAATACTGGGATTATAGATGTGTGCCACCACACCCAGCAACCTCTACCTTTTAAGGTCCGTTGGTCAGCAAACTTAATTCCCTTTGGCCAAGTAACCTACCATAATCATAGATTGAGACATTTATGATATAAATTCAAAGATAAATTACTATGGTATATAATCTTTATTAGATCATAGCAATTAACGGTAACAAAACTGCTTCAATTACCTGGCCCTTACTAGGAGCCACATTATCTTCTAAATTCCACACATGTTCTTCTGGGATGGACTGTGCAACACCTTAACTTTTTTTTAATTTGAAAATTTAAAACAATTTTTAAAAATGACAGAGTTCAATTAAATAAAACTTCAAAGGAACAGATTGGTTTGACCCATTCAAGTTAATAGGGCCTTCAGAATTAACCAGACTCGTTCTTTATTGGCCCCTTGATTTATTGTGATTGAACTAGATTTGTAAGGGAGAGATTGTAACAAATCTGAGAGAAGTCAGGATTCATTTCAAAATGCTACTTCTAGAGATTTGTATAAATAATAAATTTCTCTTGCCAACCTTTGGCACGTATCCTCCTAGAACATGGCTGGTATTCAACACTGTAAACATGGTGCTGGTAGAGTTTTCTCATTTAAATGGGAAATTTAAAACCAATCCTCCAGGTAGCACTTGGGTGTTTCAAGCATGGGTAACTTTTATTGCAGCTTTATCCCTGCCCAGTCATTGAGTACTGTTTCTCTCGTTTCTAATTACTATAAATGAGATCCACTTTGTGTCAATGCTCTGGAGACAGAAATGAACTAATATGACTTTGCTACCCTGAAGGTAAGTGGAGTTAGAATTATCTACCCTGCTGTGAAAACGTCTAACTTGCCCATTTCCAAACTACTATAAGCCAGTTAATCCCATTAATTAAAGTACTAAATCTTATGCGCTTATGCTGAAGAATTTTAGAAAATATTTTTAGTTTTATACTCTCCATTTGTCTGCCCCAACTGTTCAGTTAATCCTACATTCCCCATGCTCTAATTTGTGGGATTTGTAACTCCTTCAAATGTTTGATGGATTATATTTGTTTTTTAAAGTCAAGCAATTTAAATAAAAGTTCCTTAGGGAATATTTGGGCATTTACTAACATGCCGTGGAACAATAAAAAAATATCCTGGTGGGGCAAAAAAACTTAGAATGTGGTACTATTTTATTTTTCTCAGAGGTAGCAGTTAATTTGTTAAGTGATCGTTATGTCTGGAGAATCAAAACATAGTTATTCCCTAGGAGCCTAAGGCTTTTTGACTGAAACATAACAACAGATCCAATTTAACTGTTATTTTTCCCTCACCAAAGAATTTATTAGCAACTGGGTGGTGGTCTCCTGGCAAATACTTTAAGAGAAATCTCACTGAACCCCTGGAATAATACACAGCTACGGATGGCTACAATGCAGATATCTAAAAGACTGCAGATATTTAGGTCTGCGGAGTCTCTTTGTTTAATGTCTTCTGATTGAGCCACATTGGTATCTATCTCTGATTTATCTCCAGGTTGGGAAACCAATGATATTTCCTTTTACTTTTTTTTAAGTTTTCTAAAAATATACCTCTATTGGTGCATTGTAGTCTCATATCATAATGAAATTCAGAGTGTTTGGCGCCAAACAATTGTGTCACTCTGTCACAAATACTTATGAACCCATCATATTCATTCAAAATAATAAAAGACAAAAGGGAAACACTTTTAGCTCTTCCATGACAGCACTTGGTGAGCTTCCTCCCTGCTTCCCTCTGCTTTTGAATCAGAATAGCAATCTTTAGAAAGCTGCCTGGATTCAGACCCTAGCACTGCCACTTATTAGCTTTGCAACTTTGGTGAAGACAGTTACGTTGTGCCTCAGTTTTCTCATCTGTAAAATGGGGACAGTACCTCATATGTAGCCTTTATCATGTGAAACACTTAGAACAGTGGCTTCCATGCAGCAAATTTTCCATAGGGACTAGCTCTAATTATTCATCTCCTCCTTTATTGTATTAAGTTCATTTCTTTGAAACCTGCTTGCTCCATCAATGATTTAAGGTAGTTTGCACAAAGCCACAGATAAAATGAATCAAGCAAACAACTAAAATAGTTCAAGGGTGAGGAGAGACTTTTGTTTCAGTCAATAGACAAAGGGAGAGTTCATGATTTAGCTAGAAGCATTATCAGAAGATTAACAGTGGGTTTCGATATGCATGGGAAAAGCTCTGTGACTCTTAGACCCAGCTACTTCGATCTACAAAATACCATAACTACTTTTTGAAATGTCCTATTTCTTCTAACACTTCCTATAAGAGAATGATGATTTTAAAATAGGTCTTCTAAATAATGCTTCAGCATATAAAACTAGATCCAGGATGAGAAATTCATGAGGTCACGGAAGAGCTAAAAGTGTTTCCCTTTTGTCTTTTATTATTTTGAATGAATATGATGGGTTCATAAGTATTTGTGACAGAGTGACACAATTGTTTGGCGCTTCAAATATGAGCACTGTGGCAACAATTTCTATTCCCTGAATCATGAAACCACAGGTGGCAAGTGGGTTTTAAATTTACCACATACATTTATATTAAATGATATGTTACTAGAAACAAAATACCCATTTCTACTGTACTTCTATTTTATTTTAGGTGATTAGTTTTGAATTACATTTAATGTTACTTTTCAAGGCAGAGGAAATAGCTATTTTAATCAGTTTTATTTTATATTTAATCCCAATAGCATTCAAATTGAACCTTTGTTTTAAATTTGATTACATATTAATATTTTTTAAGTCTAATGATAAGTATTTATTTAGAAAACCTCTTATCTGTCTTGGAAACTCAAAATTATCAAAAGTGAAACACCATTTTCAGGCACAAGATGTCGCTGTTTGTCTTCAGAGAAGTAACTGAGGCGTTCTTTCACAGCTGATAAAGCTAGGAAGTCGAATTTGTTTTACTAAACCTAACACCAATTTAGGTTGTTGTCTCACCCCCTTTCATTCCATATATAATGTAATACCCAAATTATAGCCCGATTCTGGGTTTAATGATCACAAGAGTCTAAAAAAATATAGTTCTGTGGTGAACTATGGCATAGTTTTAAAAATGTTCTTATTCTTTTTTAATATACTGTCATTGGTGCATTATAATTATACATCTTAATGAGGTTCAGAGTGATAGAAACATATATGCACACAGCACTTGGGGTGTTTCCCTCTGACTCTCACCCCACTCCCTTCTCCTCCATATATATATATATATATATATATATCTTCTCCTCCATATATATATATATATATATATATATATATATATATTAGTGAAATTGGTATTGATAACTTCATTTATGAACATTGTATTATTTGAACTATTTCCTTCATCAAGTCTTTCTTTCTCCTCCACACTTCTCTCCCCATGTCCTCTTCCAGTATTCTACTGGTATCTCCCCTCATTGATCTGAGGTCCCTTTGGCTTCATAATTTCTCTGTAGCTTCAAAGGAAGAAAAAAAGTTTTTATAATTTGAGGGTTTTTTAAAAAATTTAATACGATGACAGAATATGAGTTAAATAACTTCAAAGAAACTGATGAGCTTGAATTACTGAAGTCAAATAGGATCTTCATTAGCCAGATTCATTCTTTATTGAATTCTTGATTTATTGTGATTGAACTAGATTTATAAGTGAGAGATTATAACAAACCCAACAGAAATCAAGGATTCATAATGCCATTTCTAGGTATTTGTATAAATATCAATTTATCTTTTCAACCTTTAGTACTTACCTGTATCTCTACAGAACATGATCGGTATTCATTCATTCTCTAAAAGGTTATATAATTCAGTGTAACAAGATAATATTGCTAGCAAGATATTATGCTAATACTCTAATAACATTTTGTACACATGAATTAATAAAGCCATTATTAAATCTGAAAAAATATGTTCCACAAAATATAACCACTATGCAATAACCTCAACTTAGTTTAGGTTATGTTTTCAAAGTGAAGATACATTTACTTAATCTAAATAAATACCACTCAATGTTTTATAAATGCTTTAAAAGCATTCTCCCATATGGGTAGCTCTACTTAATCTTACTTTACCTTGCTGGGACTTGACTATATATATGTCTGTAGTGTATACTACTGGCTGTTTAAAAATTGACATTGGATTCTGTTTGGGGCTTTAATTAGACGACATATCTCAGCCAGCTATGCAGTCAGAAATGACCATGCTGCTGAGCTATAGCCAGGGAGTGTGAACCAAAGCGATGGGCATCCCTTCCAGGCCTGGCTCAGAGGAACCTGCCATGTCTACATCTTCATGTTTTTTCTCTCTATTGAATGGGATAAATATTGACTCTGTTTCTTTGAAAAACACATGTTGAAGATGACAAAGTGTTAGCTGTGTTAAGGCATGACTACTTGGATAGGGGTAGACTCAGCCTTCCAGAAACACCCGCTCAAGGCTGCTCATATCAGCATGAGATAAACTTCTGTGTGTTTCAGATATTTTGAAGTCTGTTTACTACTCTCTATTACCATAACTAGTGTCACCAATTAATACTAGAATTTATAATTGAAGATGAGACAAGGGAGAAAGTAGGAAAACAATGAGGACAACAGATGAGTCAGAAATATAGCCAAAAATCTCCACTGTAATAATGGCTATACTTACTATCAGAGGGCGACAAATTTGCTTCTAAAATGATTAGGAATAAATGAGAAGAAGAACATCTGGCTATCAACCAAATCACAATATAAGAAATAAAACCATTTCACAGCACTAAGTATGAGTACTACATTCTTATTTCTGGTACTAAAAGAAGCTGTAGTTTATAAAAAAAAAATGTTTCCTGCAGCCTTTTTGCACAATGCTTTCAGAATGTTTCAAGGGCTATTGTAATAATCTCCAATATGTACTGAAGCCATTACACCAACGCTTAGTTCAGTAAAAATGATTTAGAGGATATAAACATAAAATAGTTTCAATATGCATCTTTCTATTATTATAGCTCCACAGAAAGGCAGATCTAATAATATGAGGACCAGTGGGCTATTCTCTGAGAATTAGCTCCCTGAAGCTATTCTGTGCATGTCAATTGAATTCATAGGCATGTCACATCTGATGTGTGAGTAGGGTTAGCATCCTTAAAAAAATGGAATTATAGCAATTATGGGTGCCATATCAGAAGGCCTTCCCTCTTTTCAAAAGAATGTCAAAAGAAGAGCACATTTAATGGTTCAAGATATTTTATATCACTATTTGAAATTATTTCCCCATCACATTCTTCATATATATAAATAGAATTCCAAATATTTTATGGCATTTCTTACATTCATGTAATGCCACATAATAAAGAATGCAAAAACAATCCAGATGTTTCAAAACAATATTGAAAATCCAATAAAATTCTCTGATTTTGTGTTTCCTACAATCTTGTTCTAAATAATGAATGGCAAAACATTTGCAGTTAAATAATCTTTAGATGTGGATAAAAATTTTATGACTTTTGGACATGGAGGTTAGGAAAAAAGAGGAGAGTATCTGGAGTCTATAATAAGCAAATTATATAGTTGCATATAATTCAGAACATGCAGGAAAAATGTGGGTTTTTTTGTCTCAATTGGTTAGTTTTCAAGGAAACTGATTTGATATTATTTATTTATTTTTCTCCATTATGTCATTTATTTTGCTGCTCTTCTACAGGAAGGTAACATTGTCAATTCTCCTGTTTTCTACAGACTGCCTGCCCTTCTATAAACACAGTATTAGTTAAGTGAGGTCCTTTATTCGCATATTTGATAATGGCAGAGTATATGTAAGTTGGAATGAGATTCATGTTGTGACAATATCTGCTTTTTCTCTCTTGATGATGAACAGTTTTGACTGCTGTTAAAGGGCACACGGCTCTAGCTGTCTTCCTTCCTGCCATGTCAGAGTCCTCGCTCTCAGGGTGTGTAAGATCACCAGTGCATCTTATGCTTTGGGATATATTTTGGGTATGGGAATGGTCTGCTTTGCAGATTTGGCATTATATGTACCTCAAATCTGGAGTAACAATGGTGCTAAAAGCAACATGCTGTGATTTTCCAAATCCAAAAAGACAAGATGTGATTTGGAGACTGGCAACATGCTGAGACTACAACTTTCAGCTTTGAATATTGCCTATAGTGTATGTGATCCTGATAAAAATTCAGCACATCTGGTCTAGGAAACTGAAGAAATGAAATGTTCTGGGAGGCATGGAATGGTAAAGACAGGAAGTAATGATAGGTCAGTCTCTACCCCAAGGAAGGGGCTCTTTGTACCCATCCACAATACAGATTAGGAACTGTTTCTCCTCTTAACTTGCTTCTAGTTAGTATTGCTACATGGATGAATGGAAATTTATAATCAAGGTTTTGAAGAAAAAAATGACTTGGTAAGATTTTTTTTATATGGTACTGGGAATTAAACCCAGAGGCCCTTTACCTCTGAACCACACCCCCAGCTCCATTTTATTTTGTATTTTGAAACAGGGTTTCACTAAGTTGCTAAGGGCCTTGCTAAATTGCTGAGGCTGACTTCGAACCTGTAGTCCTCTTGTCTTAGCCTCCCAGTGACTGGGATTACAGGTGTGCGCCACCATGCAGGGCTGCTGTAATTTTTTCTAGGTTAAAAAAGGAGAGGAAAAACTGTGATGGAATATATCCATTAGGAGAAAAACAACAACAAAAACCCCTGTGGTTATATGTATTTTCCCCCTTGTCGAAGATCTGTTGACTGTGTTTGTGTGAATAAACAAAATCCTTACCTGTCACAATGAAGAAGAACCTCAAGGAAGGAAAAAGCAGTTGAAGCCAGAAAGCAAGTGGAATAAAAAGATAACCCAAAATGTGTCCATGAGGGAAATGCAAGGCTCCTGGCAGTGGCTCTGGAAGTGACCTAGATTTAAGTGTGGAGACAGAGAAGCAATGTGAGAATCTGGAACCTTCGCTGATGCTGGGGGGTAGCATGCTAGAAACTCTCTTACTTTATACCACTGCCACCAAGCTAAGCTCTGAATTGAAATGGGTTTTGTATTATACCTTCCATAGTCCCAGGGAGAAGTAAATGTCTGCATTTTGGTTGGAGTAATGGAGCCATTTTCCAGAAATCCAGTAGCACCCGGAGAGAATAGGGTCCTCAGTGTTTGCTGTTCACATCTGCAGTTGGCTCATTCTTCCCCAGAAGTGCATCCCTTCCCACCGTCCTAGAAAAACACAGATTCACAGACATTACAGAACACAATTGGGAATTAAAGTTTATGCCACAAGTATCATTAAGAATCACACACATGTAGCCTGGGGCTGTAGCGCACCTCTGTAATCCCAGTACTTGGGAGGCTGAGACAGGAGCATCATAGGTTTGAAGCCAGTCTCAGCAACTTCGGGAGACCCCCATTTCAAAATAAAAAGGGTTTGGGAGGCGCAGACCGGAGGATCCGGGTTCGCGGCCAGCCTCAGCTCTCTATCTCTCTCTCTCTCTCTCTCTCTCCCCGTCTCTCTCTCTCTACTTAGTGAGGCCCTCCGCAACTTCGTGAGACCCAGTTTCAAAATAAAGTATAAAAAATAGGGCTGGGGGTATAGCGCGGAGGTAGAACGCCCCTGGGTTCAATCCCCAGTACCACAAAAAAAAAAAAATAAATAAATAAAAAATAAAAAATAAAAAGGGCAGAGGGTGTAGCTTGGAGGTAGAATGCCCCTGATTTCCATCTCCAGTACAGAAAAACCAAACCAAAAACAAAAATCACACACATATAAACACACACGCAATTGGAAGAGAAGCACCAAAATTATTAATTTGTTATAGAAAAGTAACATTGTTGATAGAACAAACAAAAAGGATATTAAAATGCCATTGTTTCATTCATTCAAAGTTCAAAGAGAGAATTGAATTCATTTTCTTCATGCCCTTGATTCCCTAATAAGTTACTAAGTTAAGGTAAAAATATCTGAGGCACATGGCTAATCTGTTGGGGTAATCTTATAGGGGACAAGGAAGGAACAGAATGGTTCCTTGATAACACTGTTGGTGAGATCATTTCTAGGTTTTCTGATTGTAAGTTAACTTGGCACAGCAGTTTCTAGAGTATGATAGGATTCATTAAGGATTCAAAGTTTTATAGGAAATACATTTATTTTGATAAAATAAGCAGAACTCTGAAAAGTCATGGTTCTAAACATTCTAAGATCTGAAGGATTATCCTTCAGCACTTTTATAGATTGCTCTTAAAGCATTCTTTTTCATTTTGATAAAGAAAAAGTCAATCTCAAAAACACTGTGTCAGGATGTGTATTGGCCTATTGTAATGAACACCCAGATATATATATGTTAGCATGGAAGAGGTAGAAAACCGAAATATAAAAATTACACATCAATTTCCCATTTCAGGGATAATGATTAATATCACTCTAGAGCTTTTTCTTGTATTCATTTTTCTGCATATGCATGTTTGTGTATAAATGATAAATTATTAACTTTTTTCTGTTTATATGAAAGGATTTAGAGGTGTTTTAAGGTGTTTTTACCTATATAAATAACTTCAAAAGATCAATATGCAGCGGATAAGATACAATTAATATTTGGCCTTCATTTTTAAAGATAATGCATTATTACTGTAAAATGATGAGATATGAGTGATTGTTTTGACAGCTGTAATTGAATCTTTGACTGTTCAATATCAGGCAAGTAGAAAACAAACGAGCATTTATGAAGGCTTTAAAATCGCTTATTGAATTTTTTTTTTTGGCTGACAATATCATATTGAATACTGTGGCAACAGTCTTACGGGCTGCTTTAAAATATTGATCATTTTAAATTCTATATTGAAGAATTAAATTCCAGCTACAGAATTTTGCCATGATTTTTCTCCACAACATGTTGAATTATTTAGGACGTTAATGAGAGTGCGCCATGTTAAATGAGAGGCACATGTGTTATTATAGAACTGGCTTTCAAATAGTGCAATGGTGGAGGTGAAGGAGAGTTTGGAAATAAACTAGTTCAACTCTCAGAAAGAAGGTTTAGTGACTGCAGACTCTCAGTCAGGTTTTAAATGAACTTTTCCCAGATTCATCAGAAGAATCAACCTCATGAAATAATATTCCTCAAGTGACAAGACTTGAAAGTCAAAATTACTTTTTGATCCATGGGCTGCAAAATGAATGTTGTGTTAGCAGGCATGAAAACATTGTCAATCTCATTGTAGATTTCCATAAGAGCTCTTGGGTAAAAAGGTACACTGCCAAAGAGCTACAGTATTTAATTTATCTTTTTGCTTATTGGTACTGGGGATTGAATCCAGGGGCATTCTACCTCTGAACTACACCCCCAGCCCTTTTTAGTTTTCACAGTGAAACAAAGTCTCACTAAGTTGCTAAGGTCATTGCTTAGTTGCTGAAGCTGGCCTCAAACTTGCGCTCCTCCTGTCTCTGCCTCCCAAGTACCGGATTACAGGTGTGCACCACCATGCCCAGAAAGCAATCTTTTTCTAACAAGTGGGTCTCAATATTGGGTTTGGGGTATCTAAATATCATGTTGTAAGTAGATATGCTGTCATCTAGGCCTTAAAGCACATGCATAGTTGACATGGTACAGTTCTTAAGGCCCTAGGATTTGGGGAATGGAAAACGAGTTTTAGCTTCAGCTTAATGTCACCAACTGCATTAGTTCCTGACGAGAAAGTCAGCCTGTCCTTTGAAGCTTTGCAGCCAGGAGTTGACCTCTCCTCTCTAGCTATGAAAGTCCTAACTGGCTCTTCTTCTAGTAGAAGGCTGTTTTATGAACACTGAGTATCAGCTGTGTAGTGCAGCCTCAGCCGTCGATGAGCCTGGTTAAGTTTTCTAGATCACTCGCCGCAGCTCCTATATCAGCTCTTGCTGCTTCATCTTGCCCTGACATATTATGGAAACAGCTTCTTAATTCAAACCCCATGAACCAACTCAGCTAGCTTTCAGCTTTTCTTCTGCAGCATCTGCTCTCAGCCTTCCTAGAATTAAGGAGAGTAGGGCTTCACTCGGGGTCATGCTTTGGCTTACGAGAATATTGTGGCTGGTTTAATCTTTGATGGAGATCACTAAAATGTTCTATCAACAATAAAATTTCACATTTTTATCATTTATGTGTTCACTGGAGTAGCCATTTTAATTCCTTCAAGAACTTTGCATTTGCATTCATAACTTGGCTGTTTGGCACCAAGAGGCCTATATGTACACATGCATTAAAACATCCTCGTGTACTCCTTGGCTATATATAATTTTTATTTGTCAGTTAAGCCTCAATAAAGCTGAAAAATAATTATTCTAAAAATGCTTCAAATTCAAATGCCCTGAGTGGATTTTCAGAGGAAATAAACCAAGGACTTCCCCACATCTGAGGTAGCATCCATGTGAGTAGGGAATCAGCTAGAAGCTAGATTTAAGTAGATGAAACTGGGAAAGAAGCACAGGGAGCTATCTGAAGTCAGTCACAACAGACCTTTCCTTAAACCCCTGACCCATAACCTTATTCATTCAGCCAAGGAATAGTAGTCATGAAAACATTGGAACAAAATTTTATCTAGCCTCTAAAAGAATATCGAGACTTGTTACGATGTACTACCAAGAGCCAGGACATTGTAATGGAAAGGTTGGGTCATCTACATCATTTTGTCTTTCACCTTTTGATGCAGACACCTAATGAATAGTAATCACACATTTTAAATATTTTCTTCTTCAAGAATGTTCATTTAAGCTGAGGGTAGTGTCACATGCCTGTAATCCCAGTACTTGGGAGGCTGAGACAGGAGGTTCACAGGTTCTAGGCCAGCCTCAGCAACTTAGCCAGACCCTCAGCAACTTAGCAAATCCCTGTTTCAAAATAAAACAATATAAAAGATAAAAAGGGCTGAGGGTGTAGCTCAGAGGCACAATGCCCCTGGGTTCAATCCCCAATACCCAAATAAAAAATAAATAACCAGAGTGCTATTTTAGCTCATTTCTTTATTTGCACATTAAAGATGTGTAATCTGCAAGAAAGTTCATGAGTTAAGAAGCCATCAGTAAAAAAGAAAAGAAAAAAGTCACTCATTGATATTATATTTTGTGGTCTCCAGCAGAAGAGGGAGACCCTGCCAACCCCCAGAATTATCATCCATGACAGAAGCTGTTTTTATAAGATGCTTCCACCAATGACCAGGTTCAGGAGCTGCTGACTCCCCCAGAGCTCGCCAGAGACTTTTCTGTGACCCTCGCATGCACAGAAGGCCCAGCTCTGACTGCTGTGTAACCTTCCTTCATGGCGACAGGGAGCACCTCCACCATCTTTTGGGAACCGAGTGCAGACAGACACAACACCTGGGCAGATCGCCTGTCAAGAGCAAACCTTGGTGTGGGAGCAGAAGACAGAGCGATCGTGTGTAGGAATCCCTTGTTCTGTACAACATCCACCAACTGTGAGTAGCAACCAACGAAGTGAGTAGCAGGGCTGGTGAAAACTCAGAGACCTGCCTGGGAGCCCTTCCCATGTGCTGTCTCCCTTGTCCAGCGTCAGCACAGATAACACCTTGTCCCGTGGGTTCTGCTTGCCTCTTCCTGGTTCCTATCTCAAATTGAGCCAAGAACCCCAGGCTGGTGGGTAACAGTTCTGTCTTGGCACATCTCTGATGACTCCCAGATGGCATTCTGAAGAGCTTCTGTCAAATGACACAAACTCTGCGGATGTCGTCTAAAGGAATGGATGAGAGAGCACGGATCTTTCTTTCAGGCAGATTTGTCATCAAAATGTGAGCTAAGTTTCCTTTCAATCTAAGAAATTAAGAAGAAGACCATGATTAATGACAAATGGTAAACACAGTGATAGCTGGAAGCAAAAAATGTGAGTATAAAACTGAAAGGAAATAAAAGCGAGAAAATAATAAAAAACGACACCCAGTTTATAAAGTCCAATGCTATTTCTTCTCCTGTTTTAAGCTCACTACACACAGAAATAAAATAAATACTGGAGTAAAATAGGCAATAATATATTTTTTAAAAAAAGGATCCAGAAGCACACTGCTTTGGAAGAAATGTCAAAGAAATAAATGATCAGGGGGAACTAATGAAATTTAATTTGATGTCTCTACCATCAATTTATCTTTTTTAAAAAATCTGGATGAAAAATAAATAAGTTGAAGCTCTCACCAAAAGCAGAATGATTTGTGCAATTTGTAGTACTTTTGTGGTCCTCAGGCCCGTGTTAATATGCCTCCTGGATGCCTGAAGGATAAAGTTTGGCTGCACTAATGAGGACCTCTGACTTGGAATCTTCAAGGAATAGTGCAGCGGTCCTGGGCTCTGAGTAGTGTTGCCCTGGGCTGTAATTTACACAGCCTCTTGTGCTGACAGTCTGCAGATGAACAATCAGATAATTCTCAAATGTTAAAAAGGTCTCCCAGAATACTATCTGATGTGAGGATCTTTCAAGTCAATAATAAATGTATTTGAATGACTGAATTTCAGAAGTCAGCAGACTTGTGCAGAACTTGATGTAGGCTTGAGTGAAAGATTTTGATGTTTTTTGTTGTTTTGTTTCTGCAATAATTACAAACAAAAAAAGTAAAATTTTTGTCAAAGTAAATTGTTACATCATAATATAAATATATAATTTAATTTGTATCACCAAGAACAGTGAATTAGTTAAGGAATTAGTTAAGACAGAAAAAAAGAACACCTTTATACCTTAATGACAATACTGGACTCTGAAATAAAAAAAAATAGAGACAATGAAAATTAAGCAAAAATGTTTATCCATTTTTAAGTAGAGAAAATATTAACTTTTATAATTAATTGCATAGGTCGATAGGTTATAGTGTGTCATTCCTATATATGCACATATCCTGCTGTGATCATACCCACCTTCCCTACTGTCCTCTCTTACCCTCCCTTTTCTCTTGTCCTCCTTCCCTTTCCCCTTTCTTGATAGTTCCTCTTCTACTCTCAGATCACCTTTCTTAGATGAAATACTACAGATTTCTGTTTTATATTTCTTTTTCCTTAAAAAACAATAAGGTTGGTGTAGTATAAATTAAATAGCATATATAAGCACAAGGTGCACAATAATTGTTTTTACTTTATTCTGCAAATCTCTTCTCCTTTTAAACAGTCATAAACGGACAATTTAACTGAGTAGATACTTCTCAGCAGAAGAAATATGAATGACCTATAAAGATAGGAAAAATGGTTCAACATAATTAGTAATCAGAGAAATGCAAATCAAAACTACACTGAGATTCCATCTAACTCCAGTTAGAATGGCAATCATCAAGATTAGAAACAATGATAAATGCTGGTGAGGATGTGGGAAAATAGGAACTCTTACACATTGTAGGTGAGGCTGCAAATTAGCACAACCACTATGGAAATCAGTACAGGGATTCCTCAAAAGACTAGGAATGGAACCACCATATGATCCATGTATATCACTCAGTATCTTCCAAAAGAATTAAAGTCAGAATACTACAGTGGTACATGCATACCCTTGTTTGTAGCAACATAATTCATAAATATATATGTATATATGTATATGTATATATATATTAGTATTTCATAATAAAGGAATGGATAACAGAAGTGTGATATATATACACAATGGAACTTTACTCAGCCATAAAGAACAAAATTATGCAATTTGCAGGAAAATGGATGGAACTAGAGAATATTATCCTAAGTGATATCAGCCAGTCTCAAAAAGTCAATATTTGAATGTTTTCACTCATTTTGGACACTAGAAAGAAAATATAAAACAAAGGGGACATTAAATAATTGAGGAGGGAGACCAGAAGAATAGTGCAAGGGGATAGGGGGAGGGAGAAGGGGAGAGGAAAAGGAGGAATTAATGCAAGAAAGAATTCAAATCATGCCGTGCCCATGTATGAAGGTGTAGTCACTACCAATATCACTATTATGTATGTGGAGAGGTGTGTAGCAGGAGAGACCTGAAGAGAAACTCAGCAAGACCTGTGTGCATGTTTGTTTGTATGACTTTGAACCTCACTACAATGCACCAATAAAATATATATGTATATATATATATATATATATATATATATGAGTATTTCACCATTATTGGTCTTGTAAATGTATATATATGGACAAGCTTCACTACAATGCACCAATAAATAAAATATAGTCTTTATTTTATGAGTATTTCACCATTATTGTCTTGTAGATGCAAGTTTCCTAGTGGAGTAATATTGAGTCATCAAATGCATATCATAAACTCATAAGCAATATTTATTGCTTAGTTAATAATGTCAAATTTTAAATTTTTTCCCTGTTATCCAAAAATATGATTTTCATCTTTCCTCTCACTGATGGAAGACATGCTCATCCTCTTAAAATGTCATCTTCTCCTGATGTGGACCATATCTACTCCTGCATCCCCAAACTGTTTTCGCTGTCTCATTTGTCACTCTAGAATCTTCTATCTACCCACACCCATGTAACACATGAACATATTCCAATGTCTGCCACCTAAACGACAATGCCCTCTAACTATTCTACAGCTGCTGTCCATTCCCTTTCAGAGAAGCTTATTGAAAGATTCAATCATCCAGGCTTTCCCTAAGTTCTTGATGACCACTTCCTCCCTGGACCTGTAACGCCAAATTACTCTTTGTGAAAACAACACACACTTCCATGGGCCAAAGTCAAAGGGTTTCTTTCTTCATTTAGTTAAATATCTCTCTAGATTATGATGCTTCGTGCCATTTCCTCTTTTTCAAACTTTTTCTTAAGTTCAACTTCTATAAAAGAAAACTCTTAGTTTTCCTCCTAAACTCCCCAGAGTTTTCCCAATCCTGCTCCAAGCCCCACTCTCCTGCTAGACTTACAAATACTTCTCTTTTCTCTTACACAGTAATAAAGCTTATGTGTGTATAACTCTTGTGACACCAGATAACGGGGCCAGGGAGAAGTAGACAACCACCTTCCACCCTATAGCTGCTGGGACTTGCCCTGCTGATGCGCTGGGCAATGCGGCCCGCTGACCCAGCACTGCTGCCACCGTGGCCTGAGAACACAATTTCATTGTAATCACCTCCACATCCAGAGATAATTACCTGAGGGCCTTAGTCTAGAGCAGGTGTCCCTCACTAGCTGTGATGGACCGGTGCCACGTTTGCTGCTTGCTGAAGTCCCTCGCATGAACGATTCTGGGTCCAAAATTATTATTTTTAATAATGGGTTTGGCTAAGGAGGATCCAGGCAATACCCCTGACCTCCTGCAGCCAGCGTCTCTTTTTTTTAACATGCTATTATTGGTGCATTGTAGTCTCACATCACAATGAATATCTATTTGATGTTAACATACATGCACACAGCTCTTAGTGTTCCCCCTGCCTTCCCCCACCCATATGAAGTACCGAGAATGATGATGGTATATTTTCACATATACACATTGTTTATGACAGTAATTCCTTGGATTCACTACTTTCTTACCCTTCCCCTTCCCTTGTACCCCTTCCCTTGCACCACTGAGG